>CAIGQV010019101.1:11463342-11487252 GCA_903798115.1 Danio jaintianensis | reverse complement strand
ATATATATATATATATATATATATATATATATATATATATATATCACATCACTATGGATATGGAGCAAGACATAGAAAAATAAGGACATGGACAGTGAATGTATATTATCTTCATTATTACTATAATTGCCATATTTACTCATTGACAGTAAATAGTTTAACAACCTTTACTTTTTTGTATATATTTATTTGGTATATTTCCTAATACTTTATATTTTCCTATTTGCGAAACAGTACGATGCAAATAAGAATGAAAAAGACCCATTTTAAATGAAATAATACTAATAATGTGTGTGTGAATATTAAAGTGGCTAAAACAAAGGCAAAGGCCCTGTTTCTGCCAGGTATTGAAATGTGTTTTCAGTGTTACAGACGTTACACATGGTATTAATATGTTCAAATGTGACCACTTCAGTTCATATTTCACAGCAACCCTTGTACTTATTTCTTAATGTTCTGCATTATTTTTTCAGGAGCAATCAATGCATAATCACTATTGAATGAATGACCCTGTTATGCAGCTTATGAGCAAATGGGAAAGCAAGCAAGCTAAAAGAATGCAGATGGGAACTACAGGTTTGATTGTAATGCATGTGTTTTGGTACAAAGCAGTGAAGTATGAACACCTCGTTTTGGTGCCCAAAACGTCCCATAACAATCTCCATCAGTCGGTGGTCTTTTGAGGCTGTATGTACACATTTGACCAAGTGAACGTTTACACTATGAAAGCAACCCAAGGAAATGCATTTTTCTATTGTATAAGTTGACAAGGTCAAAATATTACAGAAATCATGTACAGCTGTGTTTAGCATCACCCACCCCCAATTGAATTTACAAAAAGGTAAATGAAAATGTACTTACCCTGAATAGATTCCAAACCTTTATAACCTTTGACATCCACAGTACTAAAAATTAATACTATGGAAGTCAGTGGTTACCGGTTTCCAGCTTTCTTCATATCTTCTTTAGCGTTCAACAGAAAAAAAATCAAACAGGTTTGGAACAAGTGAAGGGTGAAATGAAGTCTGCAGCAAATTTGAATAACTTGCACTAACAAAAAAGGAACAAAACTGTATTCCACAATTAAGCATGATATTGCCATGCTAAATAGTTGGGTATTATACAGGTAAAAAAGTATTTGTACATGCACAATAGTAGTACTCTGAGGAAAAATCTGGATTTTTGTAAGTACCATAATGTGTAAAAAGGTCATTACTCAATACCGTTAGATGTATCATCCTTGGGGATAATTGTAAATTTGCACTACTTCAACAATTTAATAGAAGAAGAAAACAATTGATATACACCATGATATACACCAATCTACCATAAAGGTAGATTTGTATTAGTTATATATGTGCAAGTGTTTTTTTATGTGTCTGAGTTGGACAGGTTTCAGTCTTTGTGCTCCATAAATCAGCAAGCTGTAATGACGCAAGAGCCAAAGCAAACAAGAGCAGTACTAGGCTACAGCTGGCCATAGCCTAAGAGAACGAGAGAGAGAGTGAATACTGTGGAGAGACAGCAGCTGTCAGGCCCCGCATCGTGCACCTGTCACACAGGAAGTCAGGGCCTGCCACTATTTCCTGGATACGCCTCCTCAGCCAAACACTTCTGCTGTTTTCTCAGAGGATATTAGGGAGAAGAAGAGTGAGAAAAAAAGAGGTAGTCATCCCAGTCAGGGAATAAGGATGGAAAAGGCAAGAGGAACCGAGTTAGTCAGTTGTGAATGCCGTCTGTGTACAGTCAGTACAGCTGGATCCAGACTTAGACCAGAACTGTGAAACAGAAATATTTCAGAATGCTAGCATATGGCATAGCATGCAAAATAAACAGTATATTTATGACTGTACTGTATATAACATTGTGAATACATACACCCATTTCACCAAAAAAGAAATATCAACAGTTTGTCTCATTTATGCCAAAATGAGTAAACATTTTGGTAGATGTAAATAGCAAAAATGGTAGGATGGTATGACTTTATTGTCATACAACAGCGCTTTCCATTCATTTACATTTTCATCCTTCTCCCAGGTAATAGTCATCCATGTGACAGGATGTGACATCATTTCTAGCACAGTAACAGATGGTGAGCATGGTGGCATGGCGTTATAGCCACTCTTGTTTTCCTTCCAGTCATGTGAGCAGGGGATCTGTGGTGTGTGTGTGTGTGTAGGCCTTGTGTGTTTTGCTTGGCACACGTCCTCTTTGTTTGTTAGGATTGTCAAGGCGGGTCCTCTAGAGGGCTTCTGTGTCTAATTCCCTAGCCGCCCCTCACGCTGCCTGTATGCAATTAACAGAGTAATTAAAAGCTTGATGAGCTAATTGGTGTTGGGTGAAGCTGCAGGTGTTTTGATTGGGGAGCTTGTTTGTGGAAGTGCTGAGAGCAAACAGATTTCTGTCATAGATCATTTTGTCTCTTTTCCCCCCACTATTAAAGCAATACATGAGTTTAGGGAAAGTGGAGCTATTATAACTATTTATCAGCCTTGATGGGAAAACTATAATTGTTCCATAATGATCATTCTTGAAGCATTTGTCCAAATAAAACAGCCAATTATGGCTCTCCTAAA
Source organism: Danio jaintianensis (assembly GCA_903798115.1). NCBI lineage: Eukaryota > Metazoa > Chordata > Actinopteri > Cypriniformes > Danionidae > Danio > Danio jaintianensis. The sequence goes on along the minus strand of CAIGQV010019101.1, from coordinate 11,484,676 downwards.
ATAACAAACGTGTTATTCTTTTGTATAGCTTTATGTTGCTTCTTAATTTAGTTTCTAGTATCAAACTGTTTGTCTACAAAATCGTTGTACAGTTGGTGCAAATGTGGACAATCAGAAGATATTGCTTAATGGTGCACTTGTTCCATAGACCCATATAATCTGGTCTTCCAGTTCAGGTTAAAGGAAAACTAGATGTGCAACAAGACCTTTTCTGTATGGAACATAGCTGTTTATTAAATGTTTGTCTGTGATTATTATAATTATTATTATTATTATTATTATTATGTAGCCAGAAGTACGTATGGCTGCATTTCGCTTTATGCATTTCGGTATGACGCCATTCCTTTTTGCGCTTACCAGCTGATTGCTTACCTCCGTATGGACGGCTTTCCCGCTGTTACCAGTTTGTCAAGTTAGCTTGACATGTACGTCGGCGGACTTGAGACGCAGAGAGGAGTTGGCCACGATGAAGGGGTTCGAGTCTAGTGAAGAACGGTGCATTTGAAAACACTATTGGTTGGGTGGAGGAGGAGGGTGGGTCTGTCGATCGGTCAGTCAGTCAGTCGACAGCAGTCTCTGGTGGATTTACACGAGAACAGCAGGCACGAATGGCACTCTTGAGAGAAATTTGAGATCTCAAAAAGTGTACACAGCAACCTCTGGTGGATTCGCGAAAACAAAAACTGCAAAAAAAACGTACCTCCTGGGACATATTTGGTGCTCTCCAGAAATGTATATAGTGGTACGTTTTCTGAATTAGCCTGGGTTGTATTTGACGGGCAAAAGTTGCTATATGCCACATCCTTTTAATTCTTACTCTTTTTTCACCTCTCACTAAAGAACTATCTCTCTCTTTGAATATCAGTTGACAGATGTGTTGGTAATGGCTGTTTGCCTGCAGTACTCTTGGTCCCCAGGTGCCTGAGCTGAGGACGTTGCAGTGTGTGTGCTTGTGAGAGTGTGTGACAGTTATTGATGTTCAGGTGTGTAAGCTCTAAATAGCGGTGCACATCGTGAACACAGTCCCTCCGCCTTAAGCACAACGGTTACTTCTGGCAGTACAGGAAACAACTACAAACGCAACAAGTCCACAGAAGGGTGGAGGGTCAGAAACCTATCTTGCTCTGTAAAACAGACAGATTTCTGCACTTTAAACACACACAGACAAACCCAGACCACTCAATTAAACCTAAACAACAAACACTTTCTTGAGAATTTGTATTTGCGTACTCCGTATTTCTGTAGAAGTGGCCATACACTAATCTCTGCATCTCGATTGGTGCCCAGTGCTGTCCTAACAAACTCCAGATGGGCCGAGCTGGGGAGTTGTTCTTGGCACGTCCCGGCTCGGCTGAATGTCACAAATACTTTCCTTTATTTAGGAATGGCTAAGGCCGGGCGGCTGAGGAGAGGATAGGAGGGAGAAGGGTAGAGAGCAGCTCAGCAACATCTGGATTTTATTAGCAGGCATTGGGAGAAATCTGAAAAGGAAGTTTTTTCTCTCGTGTCTTTTGGGGTAGTGCTGGGCTTTGCAGAGCCCTGACCATTAACGATGCCCTCACTGCGAAGAACAGATGCAAACAATAATTCAACAATCACTATAATATTCAAGGCAGTACAAAATAAATAGCGAGTCCTTTGAATATGCTAGTGTATTTTGGATGTTACTCTTAATATGCCTGACCAGCAAGACTTCCTCCTAGGTCAGAGGTCCTCAACCCTGTTCCTAGAGATGTACCTTCCTGCAGATTTCAGCTCCAACCCTGATCAAACACAACTGAACCAATTAATTAGGACCTGAAGCAGCACTTGATAATTACAGATAAGTGTTTTTCATCAGGTTTGCAGCTAAAATCTGCAGGAATGTACAGATCTTCAGAAACAGGGTTGGTGACCCCTGCCCTAGGTCATTTCGTTACCTAAAAAGACAATTCTGGTAGACCCAGTTTACTGTCTATATTCAAGACGGTTATGGTGCCAACAGAAAACAGCCTGGATTAGCAAGATGACAGTAAGGTACCCTCTGAAGTATGTAGTTCATGACTTGGCAAGTAGGACATGTTCCTGAATCAGCATCATTAAGGTCAAGGTTTGGCTGGTTAGCTTTGCTAATAGATCCCATAATGAACTATTCTGTAAGTGAAAATGCTGATGAGTAGCTTTCTCCAGGTATAGCTGTTGCTACAACCTTGGGGAAAGGCAAAGACAGAAAACAACTTTCTTCTCAGCCTACAATTTCTTTCTGATTTTAGACATAGGTCATTATTGTGTTTGAAATGGTATGTTTGAATACTATATGATTCTCACAGTAATGCTGTACAAGGACCAGCAAGAGCATTGATCCACATCGTTGAGACCAAATCAGGGTAGAACGCCCTGTGAGTGTGTTTGATCAAAATGATCTGTCAATAAACATGTTTCATTTGATTCATATCTCAACTCGGCTTTATTAAAAAACTTTATGAGCATACTGTTTTAATAATTCTGAGTTGAGATATTCCCCTATTACCACTTCCTGGATGAGGTGAAACCCAGGAGAACAGTAGTGCTTAGCATATGTCTGCTGCCTCGTAACAGACGGATACAAGGATCTTTCTGGAACTGTAACAAGAGAATGTGTCTATGCTCTTTAACACAACTGTACTGTGGTTATTCATGCACCATTTTTTGGTGACCCTAGCATTCTTTCCCACACACCCGCACATGCTGGACATCTCTCTCACACACACATCCATATACAGAGTCTCAGGGCCCAGGGGTCTGTTCAGCTTGTGACTAAATACGCATTTATTGCCATATGAATGTTTGTTTTCTCAAAACATATTTGCTCAGCTGAAGACGCCTGCTTAGGCTCACAGAGAGTGTGTTTCAGTGTGCATGCTCTTTCACCCTGTTTTTATTGTACTATGACTGAATTAGTTGTAAATAAGAGATAAGGCCTCTTGTCCACTGTAGAGACAACATGATGCTGCTCAATTATATATATATAGATAGGTTGACTTTCAAACTCAGTTCCATAACTTATAGAGCCATGAAACCTTTTTTTCAGATAGCAGACCTATGTATATACAGTGGTATATTCTGCCTACAGAGGGACTGAAATGTAAATGTATCTATAATAATACATGATGAATACATAAGAAATGATACAGTCATATTATATCATTAAGGTTTCACTTATACATTTCATCAGTCACAGTTTAAAGTTGACATTTGTCTTGTTTGATTTTACCTGATATCGTCACATTTCTTAGTGGGATGTGTAAAAGACACACGCAAGCCTGCCTTTGATTTTGGCCAAAAAATTATGCTGTATTAGAAAGCAACATAATGTTGCAGCCTACCTTTTTTAAACAGCCTTTGAATATGAAGCACACACATGATGCAATCTAGGCAGACTTTTTGTAGAAATAGAGGTAGTTATTCACATTAGTACAGATATTTCTGTAACATTGGATATTGTCTGTCTGATACGTACCTTGTATCAATGTCTGTTCCTTTTGCATGATGATTTTAAAATGTTGGCTCCAGTCCAGGGGTCTACAGAGGAGCTTTGGGTGATGATGTGGAGAGATGGTGGGGTGGCTGGGACCGAGGGATAGCGGACGGATGGGTCTTGAAGTGCCGGCCAGGGGTCGAGGGCTGTAATCCTGCTGTTTTGATGAGAGGCCTCTGTTTGTGTGGACTCGGCAGCGGCCTGATGGGGAGCAGATGTGGGAAGGCAGGCGGTCGGGCACAGAGCCAGAGCAGCTGGGAGAAATTAAAAACAAGAGCATTCCTGGAGACTGGGGGAATTACAGAGTGGTGGATGGGGGGAGTGTAGATACAGGGACAGGGAAAAAGGCCATGTGACAAGAGAGAGGGTTATCTCAAGGGGCTATTCCTTGTGTTTGAGTGAAAGGTAGTGCAGTATGGACTAATGGTTGGAACAAGTGAGAGTGTAAGGAAGGAACCACATCACACATGTGTACCTAGGTTTTGAAATGAGGTCATGCAACAGACTTCTGTTGCTTTTATATAAATCTAATAACAATGACAACAGATTAAACAAAATGGTAACTCTAAAAGAAAGTTTTGTGAGTTATATATTATATATTTGCCACTGTACCTTACATAAACATACACAAACCATTACTTCATAATTATTTTTACCTTTGAGGATAGTCCTAAATGCTCTTAAAGTGATTTTTGTTGTTAGATTTAGCTCAAATATAGCTAAGCTTAACAAAATAAACCACTCCACATGCACAAGAGCAAATCACAGAAACCAGAATTCTGGGCTTGTCATTATATGATGGATTCTTGCGTCTTTGGACCTTTTACTGACGGCAAATGTCCACTGACAATGTCCAACTGGAGCACTTCTGTGGTACGCATTTAAAAATCTGATTATAGCACAGAAAAGTAGATAGACACGGTTAGTTTTAGCTGTCCTATAAGTGTGCATTTTCCTCTAGAAATCAAGCAACAGTCCAAAGAGACTGCTTTAAGATTATTACATAATAAAGGTACTGAGGATCAAATCACACACCTGTAGGAGGTCTGTTAAAAGCGTATTGTACTGTGAGCTAGGTCTATTTGGTTTATTGATCTCTCAGTATGGCTTCTCCGTCTCATAGTGGTAAGATTGTCTGTGTATAAATTGCTTTATTTTTAAGGCAAGAAGATACCCAGAGGAATTTATTTTTATCCCTTTCGCTCTGAAACTACTCATAATGGAGTTCTTAGTTATTTCATGTAAATGTCAATTTACACACGTCTCGCAAAATAAAGAAAGTGCTTAAATTCATTTAAATTAATTTAAGTTGTGTGAAGTCAAATGATAGCTTTGTGTGAGGACAATCAGTGTCTCTCTTACAATCCCTCGGATTCAAGGCTGTCTTAGGGGAACAACTGATATATTAATATGTACATATTTGCGAGCAACAGAACATGCTGTTTTTGCAGATGCTGAAGCTGCCATAAGTTTGAATCTTCTGTTTGGTTAGCGCCATCTCTCTTCGTACCTTATCTGAGTAATTCTTTGTTTGGGCTTTATGGAAGCACAGATGGTCACAGAAGGGGCTCATACATAGACTACTAATGTATTAAAAGTGAAATCCAGTGTCCTGTGCGTGTGTGTGTCCTACTGTGTCCTTTAGCTGGTCAGATTAATCAGATATCTGTAATCCCACAGTGGATACAGGCAGAGCAGGGCAAACTTGCCTCTTAGCTTCTGTTCAACAGCCTCTCTTGTCTCTTTCTCAGTTCTCTTCTGGGAGTTCATACCACCGCAGCCAGGCCATGGCAACTTCCAGAATCTCCTGAGGACTGCATACAGGAATTGCCATGTGTTGCTCCCATAAGAGCAAATTAAAAGGAGTGATTATGGCCTGTTTTTCTGTCGGGAAGTTTTAAAGCAGCAGCCCTTAGAGGGAATGGATTTTATTCATCTTTTTAAGCTTAAATAATGTCAAATCACAGAAACTGTGCACTTCTTTGACTCTCTTCTAATAACCCCTACCTCTAGTAATACTACCTTACATAGTGTTAGCTATAATAAGACTACAATAAGCTCAGGATAATAAGTGGCAAAATAGGCATACATGAAAACGATTGACAACGTTAACATTAACGTTACTTCAGGTCATGCATGCTTGATGTGTGTCTGTGTGAATGTTTGCTGGATTGTTCTTTGTTTAATGGCCCCTCTGAGATTCCAAGCTGCTGGGCTGAGTGACAGATGGACAGGCAGGGCTTGTGGCCTTAGCAAGATCTCTCTCTACCTGTCTACATTTGGCAATGACAGTGACTGCAATGCACAGAGCAGTGCCCTGTTAGCCCCGTGTGGCAGGCCAGCCAGTGCCTATTTTGGTCAGCATGGCATTAGTCCTAATACCTTGTTATGTGTATTGCCCTGGGGCACCAGTCAATTTTGAAATGAGAATTAAGGGCTAATTTATCTTTGCATTATCATTCTTTGCACATTATATTGCTATTTTACTTTTCATATATTGCTCTACATGTACATCTACATTCTGAGTAAAAGCAGTGTTTATTTATTTTGGCAGCAAATTTAGATTTAGTTTAGGTCTTAGTCTTTTGATAAAAATGCCATTTAGATTTAGTCACATTTTAGTCTGAATTTTTCTGAATCCTTGTGGTTTTAGTCTGTCTAGTTTTAGTCAACTAAAAGTCCTGGCATTTTAGTCCAGATTTAGTCAATGTACATTTGACATTAACCATGACATTAATTATTATTTAACCTTACAATAAATCTACTCTGTCCAAAACTACATTCTTTTCACACACATAGATTTTTCTTCTCATTTAAGATATATCTGTATCGGTGGTCAAAGTACTGTACGACTTACCATTAAACCTCAACTATTTAACTTTTTGCATCATAAAACTGCATTACAACATCAGTACATTATGAGATCCCCAAAGGTTTTTTTCTAATGTGAAACATTTTCTTATGTATTATTTTGAAATAGCTTAATAACATCAGTGCATTGTACAATAAGCCTTTTCTACGAACTGTACATAACTCAATATAACTGTACGGACTGTTTTCCAACTGACTTAATTTAATATTTCTAGGGATGTCTTTTCACACTAGGCTACTTGAAGAGCCAGAGCAAAGGTTCGCAGGCCACCAGTTGAATAGCCCTATGGCTTAAAAACAGAATCCAGAAACTGCGCCAGTCACTTGACTGAAAACTATGAATGTGCGTGCTCTCATCTGCTCAGCACAATGTGGCCAATTATAACAAAAAATAATATTGGTTACTTTTTATCTTTTTTTACTACGTTTTAGTCTCTTCTTTTTTCATCGATGAAATTGCATATTAATGTAGTCATTGTTAGTATCTAATGACAACCATGTCATCCCATCTTCATTTTTTCTTAGTCTTGAAAACAAGGTCAATGATTATTTTTGTCATTATTTTCATTAATCAAATGAACACTGAGTAAAACAACAAATGATTATTGTTATATGCATTTTAAAATAGTTTTAGTCCTTACCAGCTGCGACTGCAATAACTGATGTCACACTGAAAGACATACTGAATTCCACAATGAACTAGGTATCTAAATTTCTGTCCCTGAAGTTGCTTAATTTTGCTTATCAAGTTCCTTCTACTTATTACTGAATGTAAGATGTGATTGCTTAAACACATCATAAATATCAGATCTGTCATGATTGGCTGCTCTTATAACCCTTTTTTATTAGTGGGGACAAGTTGTTATATGGTGGGGAGGTGCTGGGGTAGGTTAAAGGTAGCATGATACCTGTTCAGGGCACACTAAAAGATCAGGAAAACACAAAAACAGCATGCATGTTATGCTCCTCGGACCCTCACCATGTCCCCTGAGCCCCTAACTTAACCCACAGTCCAGCCTCATACCCTGCCACCCTCCTGCAGCTGTCATCCCTCTAAGGTCGACCACCAATTATCTGGCTGTTAGTAGTTTGGCTATGACCCTGTACGTTTAGTTATTTTTGCACATGACATCTCGGCTGGGAGGTGGGGGCTTTCTCCGAACATGGCCTGGGCTGGTGGCCCCAGCATACGGTCAGGGTGTTGTGCTGTTTTTCGGGAGGTCTAACTGACTGAAGGTGACAGTGGAGAGAAGCGGGGGGCAACTGATCCACAGTGAGTGACAGCTCTGAGACAAGAGGCGCCTGTCAGAGAGCCTGCTGCTCAACACATGCTGCTGTACTGCCTCACACAGACACACATTGCAACATATAGGTGAAACATGCACTAGTTTATTGCTTGTCTTTGTGCATTTATCTACTTGAACAAAAATGTCACGGTATAACTTTGTTTGCTGGACATGTTTTTAGAATATTCAGTTTTCACTTTGGTCTTGATAAAGGATTTAATAAATAATTAATATTTAATTTATTAGAATGGAACTGTACACTGTAAAACGTGTTTAGTTGACTTTACTTTAAAAAAGCGAGTAAACCCATTGCCTTAACATTATTAAATTATTAAATGAACTGTTCATAATTCTAAAAAAGTATTAAGTTACGTGAACTTAACAGTTCTAAGTTACAAGAGAATTACTTTCATTTTTTTAAAGTAAAATCAACTTATCACTTTTAAGGCAATGTATTTACTCATTTTTTTACTCATCGCTTTTTACAGTCTTATACACTCTTTTGCTGCTTGTTCAAACTACTTATTTAAAATGAGTTGAAACAACACAATTCTAAAGTTTGTTTGGGACAACTTAATTGTTTTATGTTCAATTCACTTAATGGTAAATGGTAAAATTGGTAAAATTGTTTTTACAATTGTTTTTACAAACTGTTAATATACTGTATGACTGAATATTACATCACAATAATACACCATTAATCATAAAGTAACAAAACAAACAAATAGATGGATAATTACACAAGATGCAGTTCTTTAAATTCCATCCAAACAAACTACGCCATTCAACATGTTCCACATTTATCAGATATTTAAACGACTGAATGGACTCTAGAATAAATGATCACTGAAGTTTCTCCCTCTGTGTTCGTGGCATCTGAAGCATTTTTCTAGGCAACAGATGATGGTAAGGAGTAGCAAATGAGAGCTGTCACCAGTGATGTTGTGCGCTAATCTCAGTACCATCTGATGGTACTTCTTTTGGAATATCTTTGCTTTCACACACATGCACACAAGCACACACACAGCCTTGTTTTTGTGAATTGTGTCACATTCCTTTGGTTTCCATTGTTTTTATACTGTACAAACTGCATTTTCTATACCCTATACCTAACCCTACACCATAGGAAACTGTGTACAGTTTTACTTTCTAAAAAAAAATCAGTCTGTATGATTTATAAGTCGTTTGAAAAATGGGGACATCAGCTATGTCCTCATAATAAGTCCTCATTTTATTACCTGTAACATACCCATGTTATTATACTGTCCGGATGTGTCACAAAAAATGCTTGCACAAACACCTGATTAAATCTCATGATGTGACGATAAATTCTACATTTACATTTCTGCATTTAGCAGACGCTTTTATCCAAAGTGACTTATACCTGTGAACACACACCCAGGGAGCAGTTGGGGGTTCGGTGCCTTGCTCAAGGGAATCACCTCAGCTATGGTATTGAGGTAGATATTCCCAACCACAATCCCTGCTGGTACTGGGACTTGAACCTGCGACCTTTGGATCACAAGTCCAACTCTTTAACCATTAGGCCACGGGTGCATAAAATTCTAGTTTATGTTATGACCAAACATATACCAACAGAGTTGACACTGGTCCAACAGGACTTAACAACTATTGGAATTTAACGTTTGATCTCATTTGTGTAGAGGCATCAATGTAAAGCAATGAATTACCCTTTTCATCCCATAACTGGCAACATTGAGTTTGGTACTTCAGATGTGAGGACAAGGAAACTGGGAAATCAACATGTGACAGCAGGTTCAGGGTTCTGGGTAGACAAAGGCATTGTCATATGACCAATATGGTCCAGGCGGGCAACAGTGAGGAAGACTTGCCATGTTTGGTCCCATAGCGGAGCAGAGATGAGGGTCGGTGTGAACGCAGCCTTGTTGAAGTGTTCAGTACCGTGATGGACAGGAGCAGATCTAGCTGCACTTGTCACTGGCTGTCAAGTGCCTGTCCATCCGGCGGACAAGAGCGGACAACAGGCGGGGGAGAGGGTGGGGGGTGGAGGACATTGATGGGGATGTCAGGGCAATTGGGGGGGTGGTGGTTGTGTGGTGGGCAGAGGGGTCCCGTCAGCAGCAGCTGAGTAGGAGAACAGGTGTGACTGGATGTTTCCAACAGCAGTGACATTTACCCTCCGCCTCAGTCTGCCAAAGCCACACTTTATCTCTATCAGCAGAGAGTGTACAGATTTACTGCTATGAAATATTATAAGTCTGTCTGAGCAACTCACTAGAGGGCTACTGATGAAAAAAAAAACACTTGCATGATCCAGCACCGTGAACAAGACACAACATATGTGTCAAACATGATATGGTTTGAACCAGTGCCATGTAGCTTTCATGCATGTGCAGAGTAGAGTATTTGTTGTCAGAGCCGTGACCCGGTGGTTAGCTGACATGCTTCAGACACATTAAGTCAAAGTACTGTACAGTCAGAGACGTATAGTTTCGAAATCTGCACACTGTAGGTATCATCAGTATTTCAGTTTCAATGTCAATATACTTACAGAGCAAAATTAAACACGTTGACCAGTGTGCTGTAGAAAGTAATTAAACAGTTATAAAATGAAGACAAAACATGGTCAAAAATAGGTTTAGGTGGTCAAAAAAAATTTTAGGTTTAAAAATGGAGTTATAATTTCCACAGGAAGGCTGTTCCATCAATACAAAAACATTGTTCTACTTTTGGCATTTAGAAAATGGCATTGGTTTAAAAGAACAAACCTGTATTAATAAAACTATTTGATGTTATCTGCAGGTAACACAGGAAAGAAGGCTGGAACGATGCCAGATTCACCTGCTGATGTCAAAACCCAGCCCAGGTCAACTCCGCCCACAATGCCACCACCACCCCCTGCTGTCAGCCAGGCAGCCAATCGCAACGCATCATTCACACCCACAACAAGTAAGCAATCCCAGTTAAAACATGCATAAATTTCATTTGAACTGCATTCACAACACCCTAGAAAAATAGTGAAGAATTGTGAAGTGTTTCTAAAAGGCACGGAATGCTGCAACAAACTGCTAGTATGTAAACACAGAAAGTATTTCATAATGTAGTGCAAATTTGTGTCACAACCTCAGTGTTACCACAGGGGAGTGTTAGGGTAAACTGTTTTCTATAGTAAAATATCTCTTTTGTGTGAACTACTATCATGGCGCAGCAACAGCCAGACGAGAATCTTCCTGTGTCAGTCAACAAGTATATGCCTTGCTAACTGAATAATAACACATGCAGGATAATGATTTGTACATGAGTAAAGTAACACAATTACTAAAAGTCTCTATTACTGAAGATGAGCAGTAGCCATTGTCATGTCAGAGTGTTCATATACTGTAGCAAAGAATGCCCTTGTAACATGAGCAAGTGTATTTAAGAGTGTTTGTGTATGGCAGATTGAGCCATTGTCTGGGTGTGCGAGTGCTTAAGATACACAGCAAGAGATTTGTTTACTGCATACGGGAGAATTCACGGGCAGCATCAGGCTCGGCAAGGCTTGGCAGATCTTGCTACCCTATATAGCAATGACGGGTCTTGTTGTTTCACCTGTTGCATGGGCCGTAGTGTAGCCTGCTTGCCACTCTAAAACCAGAACACAAGTGTGGGAGTCACATGGTAAACCCACATGTGTCCTGCCTGGAATGGCGAGATAAAAAGGGGCCCAAGCGAAATGAAAGACCCTGTGTTCTGCAACATGAAGCCATGCACACACTCATACACACAGCAGTGAGAACATGCCTCCCAACCTGGAGGAGATCTACCCTTTGAGTTGTATTTGCACAATCATATGCTTCCCGGTGTCCCAGAGGATTATTGTCTGTAACTCTAAACCCTCGTGCTGTGTCCACTACTCTCGTAATGTTTGTTTATCTGTGGTCAGGGCTTCAGGCATAGGTAACATAAGAAATAAGGTCTACTCTTAGGAAGAAGGCACTTGACAATCATGAAGAGGAAAGAGTGGAGGGATGAGATGCAGTGGAAGTGTGGATGGGTTGGCCTGGTGGCCTAAAAGCTGCAAATCTGCTCTCAGCTGGTAGACATGTGCACGGCCTGATTTAGACACACACCTGCTATTGGAATAAAAGTAACCCAGTCCAGGGGGCTATTTTTGGGACCTCTTTAACACGTTCTTCTTATAGTTGTGTCTTAGTGAGTGAGTGAGTGAGTGGGAGAGCAGTGGGGAGTAATAGACGGGGTGGGCGGCGTGTGTGTATGTCATGGAGAGAGATAGCAAGAGAGAGAGAGAGAGAGAGAGAAGGGGGGGGGGGGTAGTTGGTGGTCCCACTTGCAGAGTTTGCTCAAAGTAGAGAATGAAACGAAGAGTGCAGAGCAACGTGCTGCAGTACTGTCATAGTGTATCTGTAGTTTCAGTGTGTTCTTTGGCTTTTCTCGGGATGCATGTGCCCTCTTCATGCTACATTGGAACTTCCTGGAGAGCACTTCCCAGGACTGAAATGGATAAAAAGGAAAGCAAAGGAGCCTGGCATAACTTAAATGATGCTAATACAAACACTGGCTCTCTTTCCTCAGTGCTGAATGGGAGCAGTCACTCACCAACAGCACTAAACGGAGCTCCCTCAACCCCTAATGGCTTCAGCAATGGACCGGCCACCTCATCTACTGCTTCCCTGCCTACCCAGCAGCTGCCCCCAGCTTGTGGAGCCCGACAACTCTGTAAACTTAAACGTTTCCTCACCACACTGCAGCAATTTGGCAATGACATCTCACCTGAGATTGGAGAACGTGTACGCAGCCTGGTACTGGGGCTAGTGGTGAGTGTCTTACTGGGTGTACTGCCTTCAGTTCTTTTCTTCAATAAGTGTTCAATGGATTGCTCTTTCTGTTTTATCAGAACTCAACTCTAACCATTGAAGAGTTCCACTCTAAACTTCAGGAAGCCACAAACTTTCCCCTGCGTCCCTTTGTCATTCCATTTCTCAAGGTAAGAACACAAAAACACATTCATCACATAAAGACACAGTCCTTCTCTGCCACTAATATTTGGCAGGTAGTCTTTGTACTATTAGAAAAAAAGTTTTATTTTATGTCATGTTGTGTTAGTAAGGAAGTGTCCATCTTATTTTACTACTAACAACCAAAAGTTTAAAATCATCAAGTAAATAGTGTATAACTCTAACAGCACATTGATATATAAAAACAAACAAAATTTTACTTATCATATAAGTCCAAAGCTCCTTGACAGTGCATATTGTAACAGTCACTTTGACTCCCAGAAAGTCCATATATTGAGAAAGCTCTTGACATTTTTGTGCAATATGCATCAGTGAGGGAATGGTCTCTGCGTATCCCATCTGAAGCTGAGACTACTCCAACAGAGTTCTTAAAGTCTTTCTGTATCTGTATGAGAAGCTCTTCCTTATGGTGCACCATATGGGAAGGGGTGGAGGGGGAGGGTAGTGGGACTTTGAGACAGACAGGCAAAGTGACAAACAAAAAGAAGGTAGATGGATGGCAGCCAGCATCGGCACACACATGAACAGACTCACTCAGTATTTCCCCAATCCCGGATACATGGTTGCCTGTGTGTGTAGATGAGTGGAATACATTTGATAAAGCATCCGCAGCCCCTTACACCCTCCCACCCCCAACTCTGCTGTGGCTGGGCTGTGCTGATCTAGTGCTCCATATGGCCATCATTTGTGATTCATTAAAATTGGCACACTTGTGTTTACCCAGAGTGGAGAGGAGTAGTGTGGGCCAAAGAAGATTTCCTGGCAGATGTTGCAGTGGGTGCTGTAAGCAGCACAGCTTTCCGTTGCTCTGCCGCTGTTGTCTTTGAGCTGATCCCTTTTTGTCCTCAGACATCACTATGATCCAGGGCTCAAACATATACACAGATTCTCTGATGCGTTGTGCTGCTTTCTCAAATAATTCTGCATTTATGCACAAAATATGGAATTAACATATAAAATTCCTACTAGACAAACACTATGGTCATTGCATGCTTTACTGTAAAAGATTTGTGGCCATACAGTTCATCCTGATTCCCTGAATCAAAGTAAAATCCTAATTGTGCAGTGTTTAAAGATAACCACCTTCAGTTGATTTAGGAAACAACCATTCCAAAAGTCACATCCACACACTTAAATCTCTGATGTTTTTTATTGGTTGTATAAAGATTATATATCCACCGACCACATAACAGAACAAGAAAATGTTTGGTGTGGAAAGTTGCCATGGTGTACCCCCCCCCCCCCCCCCCCTCACCCCCTCCCCCCCTTCAGTCTTTCACTATGTGTGTGTGTGCTAGTGAGATATAGACTACACAAGACATATCTCATAGTGTGAGTGTTTTATTCAAAGCAGAGCACTGTGGTACATGGCACCCAGCACATTGCTCACAGCCTGCTGTCAGAGGCCTGCAGAGTGTTGATGTTACACATCTGTATCATCAGCCAGCTGTGTAGTGTTATACTGACAGCCAAAGAGAAAAAGACAACAAGAAAGAGAGGGTGAGAGAGAAAGGCAGCACAGTTCTCCTACTGCAGACCGACCTAAGCAAAGAACAAACACATGGTGGGCCAGAGAAAGTGTCTGTTTTATCTCCTCATTTTATATCCTCATTCTTTCTTTTTTTCTTAGCACAAACCCTGTTGAACTACTAAAATATCCAATCATTAACTTGGTGCAATGATGATGCCCCTGTCTAGCCTAGCCTGAAAGACATCATTCAAACAGCTGACTAGATTAACCAGCTTAGTATTAAACCAATTAGATAAGTAACCCAATAACTCATACAGTACTAACCCACTAATGCAGACATTCTGGTCAGCCTTGATCATAAACTGTACAATTGCAAACAATCAGTTGTACTAGCAAACTAGCCTGACTAGCAAAAATCATTCAGTTAATTAACCAGAAAGAACTTTCAGGTCAACCAGCTTCACTAGACCAGATTTGGTATAGTTTCTTAGCAAGGCTAAAAATAAAGAGTTTTATTTGAGTTTTACTTTGAATGTTTTATTAAATTCAAAATTTGATTAATCTCATTTCTTTCTTTTTGGCAGGCCAACTTGCCCCTCCTGCAGAGGGAGCTACTTCACTGTGCCCGGATGGCTAAGCAGACCCCTGCCCAGTATCTGGCCCAGCATGAACAGCTTCTCCTGGATGCCAATGCCATCTCTCCCCTGGACTCCTCTGAGATCATGCTGGAACTCAACGAGCATGGCAAGAGACGTACCCCAGACAGGTACACACACATAAACTTGTCTTTCTGTGTACCATTTTTATAACAAATACCTTAAGCCATAAATATCTACAAAGTCAAGCAAAAGGTAAAAATGTAGACAGCTATGGTAAATGTCAACACAACCTTGCTCTGGGCATTCTTCTTCCTGTCTGGCTTTGAAATGCACACAAAGTCAATGTAATGAGTGGAGGTTGTGGGAAGGTTAGGCCACACAGAAAGAGACTGTGAGGTGGGCAGTGGGAAGGTGGAAATGAAAGTGACATATTTGCCAGGTGGTGCCAGCTGCCTGTGGAGTAGAAACGGACTGATATGCTCTAGCATCACACAAAAACATAGTCCATATTCTTTACATACAATAGAGAGACATCTAGCAATCTAGACAGTCCGAATATTTACAGTGAGTGGAATTTGTAGCACCAATATTCCTGTTTTCCTTCTTTTGTTTTTGTTCTACTCTCTCTCATCCACACTGTGTCATGTTAGTTCCCCAGTAGCTGCCCATATGTCAGTGATGTGTCCAGATGGTGATCTTGCTGAACCCCTGCTTGAACTGATCCAGGGGGAGGGAGGGATGAATATACATACAGAGAGAGAAAGACAGAGAAAAAGGCAGAGGTGGGGGTAGAGGAATGGGCAGTCCCCTACTGTAATCCATACACCTCCATCTCTGAAACCTAGGCTTACCATATCACAACGGGAGCCCCAGCTGTTGCTTTGATTTGTGGGATATCTGGCCACAACCACAAAAAAGAAAACTGGAAAAGGTTAGAAGTTTTTAGATTGGTTGCGGAGGCGGGCATGATGGGGTGTCGTACATGCCGCCAGAGTCAGATGTCCTAGCCAACTGCACTCTATTCTCAAGTGCAAGAAAACAAGCTTGCGCAGTTCTTGCACACACGTGTAGTTCATGCTCGCAGAAGGGAGAGGAGCTTTAGCCCTGAATGCCTGGCTGCTGCACTCAGCTAAACAGATTATTATCAACACTGCAGCACAGGCCAGCCAGATGGCTCCAAAACGCCAGTGTCACTGAACATCTGCCAAAGGGAGCAGCTTTCGCAGTACAGCAGCTCAGGAGAGAGACAGAGAGAGAGAGAAACGGATGAGAACGGGAAAGATTAAGGGGCCGGGATTTAACTTCGCTTCTTGGTATATGAAGGCTAGAGTCCACATATGGCTCACAGCTGGACTCAACATTTGGACATATGAGTGGAGGGCAGAGAAAAAGAGGGAGGTGGGACGGTTTAGACTGTAAAAATGCAAAACCATCAATGGCCTTCTTTTCTTTTAAATGTATTTTAAATATATGTCTACATTCCTTCAAATAGGACCAAAGAGAACGCGGGGGACAGGGACGGTTTGCACCAAGAGCACCAGGCCAAACGTCCATGCACAGTGAGCCCCAGTCAGCGCTTCAGCCCCAGCAGTGGCTTACCTGCCCACCCTCCCCCCAATGGCCTACCAACGCATCCACCCAATGGCTTGCCACATCCTAACCCTCCTGCACCGCAGCATTACCGCTTGGAAGACATGGCACTTGCCCACCATTACAGAGACGCCTACAGACACGCAGAACACAGGGATGTCCGGGACCGTCACCGGCAGTCAGGTGAGAGATCCATTGTTAAGCTACTTTATGACATTCTACTCTCTGAAAAAGAAAAAATAAAGAAAAAATAAATAAATAAATAAATATATATATAAATATTGTTGTATGTATATACAGTCATGCCCAAAATTATTCATACCCCTGCCAATTTCTGATTACATTTATTCAACCAGCAAGATTTTATGAAATGGCTTCTCATCATTTGAAGTATATAGTTTTAATAACATTTTCAACTACATGATTGCACTTACACAGGCATTGCATCTATATTTTGTTAGCGTGTATGCTTATATGGTGCTATGTTTGTGTTGCAGCCATGCATGGAGCACGTCAGGAGGAAGTGATTGATCATCGGCTGACAGACCGCGAGTGGGCTGAGGAATGGAAGCACCTCGATAACGTATGTGTGACCAGATGCTTTACACTTTTAACATCTTTCATACATACTGCACAAGTAATTGAGGTTTTTTTTTGCTTATCTCACCTTTCTCTCCATTGCATCTACACAAACTTACACTCGCTCAAACCCATATCGAATAAAAAGGCTACAGATGGAGTTAGGAACCCGGTAGAGAATGTTCCCACTGGAGAGAGCAGCTGAGACAAGGGCTGTAGAGTCTGTGGAATCAGGCTTTTTCTGGATCGCATCCAAATCTGAAATAAATACAGCCAACAACATACTCAAAGAATGAAGAATGGCATCACATGGATGAAGAGAGATGTTTTTGAGGGGAGGTGGGTGGTGAGGAAGATGGGAGAAAATAGGAAGAGAGTGAGAGAAGGGCGCAGAATCATGGGGGAAGAATGAATTGTTTTGGCTTCTCCCACTGGCAGCACAGCTGTTGCTGGGCTATTGTTGCTTAACCACTCAACCGCTCACTGCACCACTGGATTACACACACACATATGCACACAAAGTGTTCAAAATATCTTGTGCTTATGGTACTCACCATTTCATCAGCTCTTCCAATAAAAATATAGAAGGTGCATTGTGAAAATGTTAGTGTGGACTAAGTGGTCTAATGTTGCTGTATAACATCCTCTTCAACTGTTTGCCATCTCTTTCTATTTGTTCCTCTCTGTAGTTGCTGAACTGTATCATGGATATGGTGGAGAAGACGCGGCGTTCCCTTACTGTGCTGCGACGCTGCCAGGAGGCAGACCGCGAGGAGATGAACCACTGGATCCGTCGCTATAGCGACGTGGAGGATATGAAAAAAGGTGGGAGCTCCGCCCAGCGGCCTCCTCCTCTTCCTCCCCACCACAACTCTTCCTCCTCCAACACTCCTAACAGCAGCGAAACACAGCCGCTAGGTACATGCACCACTGCAGATGCAGCCACAGGCGCAGATGCTTGGCACGCAGCATGTCTCTCACATTTTTAGCAGCTGCAGACACCATCCTTGTCTAAGTTGTTTCCATCAGCCAACATACCACTTTGATGAACATGATTTGAAACTAGGCTTCAAGCCTGATTTTTTCAGACTAGTCGGCATGTAATCCTACGTCTAGCCTACCATAGCTACATAGCTTTTCAATAACATTGTCTAGAGTAGTTAATCCTTCTCTGTCACTCCATGTCCATCCACTCCATTTGAATGTGTCTGCAAGTTAGCACACCCGATTCCATTCACCAGGTCATTAATACAGTGATGTATGATTTAAATTTGGTGGCAGTTAAGGGAGAAATCCAATATGTGCAGTACTGTTGGTTCCTGGTTCTTGCGAATAGGGTTGGAAACACTTGCTGTATCTGAAATAACCCCCTTATACTCTCATTCACTATTCCCTACATTAGTCCACTTGAAGGAGTGAATGAAAATTTGTGAATTTGAGCAATCAATGAACCAGAAGTGATGCCTTTTTTTGTGCTTTGCTGGTTGATAAATCCCTCAGACAGATTAGATTATAAACTTGTTAGTAAAATAACCCTGTGATAGATATTTAACACTTAGCGAGCAGTCTATTAGTAATAAAACAAAGTATTTGGATTTCTGTCATGTATTTAAATGTTACTTTAATTAAATAGTCGTTTATATAGAAACTTACACTGATCGGATTCCTCTGTGGATGTCATCTTGTGGTCTGACGCAGCAAATTAATATGGTGCTTGAACTCTCAAAGTGCATTATGGGTATTTTTAGCTGTTGAGTGTACATGGGTTGTACACTAGTTATTACAGTGCATTGTGGGATTGACTTAGTGCACTTCAGAATGTCCACTAATACTATGGTTTCAGATGCCACTAAAAATGCCACTAGTTTTGCTCCCTCGAATAGGGCACTATTTAAGGTCATTGGGGGCGATTTCAGATACGTCCACTGTTTTAAACAGTGTGACACATAATTGAAAGTAAAAATGAGGTATTTTGTACTAATAGACATTTCATGGTAAGAGGTGCTCCTGAGGGTGATGGACAGAAAAATTAAAAATATGCTATTGTATTTGGTATTTAGATACAATTGTCATCCTCCAAGTCTATATCATGGGTTTAGATAAATGAGTTGTATTCTATTGTTTAGTTATTTTACATCTGAGCGAGTATTAGAAGTTTCCCTCTCACCCCAAAATACTCAAGTCACTCTTCGTATGCTTTTTCACAGAAATACACAGAGACTTCCTGCATCGGCCTCCTTCAGGCTACCTGCCCGAGGAGATCTGGCGGAAGGCTGGTGAGTGCATCTGGACAATGCATTGTCTGCCGTCGCCTACTTTCACACGTGCACACAAAACATATGCCCACTGGCCTGAAGGCCTCACAGCCATAGTTATGCAAGGCCAGCAGCAGGAAAGGCCGTTAAATGTCATTAGTGTTAAGAGCTCTCCATCTGTCATGGCCATGAAAGATAACTGCTGTTAAAGCTGCAGTGAGAATGCAGTAACCTGCCGCAGTCAACAGCAGAGCAGCACAGGTAGGGCCAATAAACGTGACCCTGCCCAAAGACAGAAGGAAAGACAAGTGAAGAAAAAAGAGTGGATGGATTGTTCTTGTTCCGTTTCTCTGTTCTGTATCACTGTAGCTACATAAAAACAGGTAAATGGGGCTTTACATAAGCTTGATTGCTCTCTGTGCCATGTAGGTCACACACAATACTGATGGGGTCAGCCAGAGCACAGGTGGTGTCACTTGCCCAAAGGTCAGAGATCAGAGGGCACGTATTAACTGTGACCCACACTATTTACATTACAGCTGAGTAAAATCAATATGCCATTTCTACTTTATTATTTTTGGAATGATGCTGCTGCTGTCTGCAAAAACTTTGCTGCATTTTCGCTGTGACAAAAGCCTTTTTAATTGCAGTTGTTTTTCATGCAGGTACTACAAGTATCCCGCTCTCGCCAGCATTAAAGCAACTTCAGAACAAGCAGGGTGAGTAACTCGACCTGTATTATACATGTATTACACATAAGCCTACTTATTTATGTGAGTCTGAGCTATGTCTAAAGCTTTTCTCAGTTGTCTATTTTAAAATTCTTCACTAAAACAAGTGAGATGATTGTTCACATGCAGATATATAACAGAACTATAAAATAAATTTGTATATTATAGCTCAGACCAAGCAGTCATGAAAAATGTTTGTAGTCATTTGTATTCAGATTTCTGATGGCAGGCTGGCAAGCTTTCTTAATAATAAAAAAAAAAAATTATTATTATTATTGGGGGGGTTTGGTGGCGGGTCTCTCATGTGGTGCAGCATCTACCTGGATAAAGCAACGGCAGTCAGACCACACACCAAAAACCAAGTGATTGGTGGAGAGGAGACAGAGACAGAGAAGCCAATTATGATATGGGGATGGTTAGGAGGCCATGATGGACAGAGGCCAGTGGGCAAATTTGGCCCGGATTTTTAACGACCACAGAGAGTCAGGACCTTGGTTTTAACGTCTCATCCGAAATACGGCGCTCACTGAGCAGTATAGAGTCCCCATCAATATACTGGGGCGTTAGGACCCACACAGACCGTAGGTTGAGCACCCCCTGCTGGTCTCACTTACACCACTTCTGGCAGCAACCTAGCTTTCCCATGTGGTCTCCCATCTAGGTACTGACAGAGCACAGTCCTGCTTAGCTTCAGTGGGCGACCATGTGAGAGTTGCAGAGAGCTAGCTGCCGGCAATTCTGACAATTCTGACCATAGTTTAAAGCACTGACAGGTCTCTTCTGTAAAGTCCAGTGGTAGACTGAAACTGAGATGCCTGGGTTTTTCTTTGTAAGAGAAATAATAATGAATTTTTGTATCCATTCATTGCTGTCTGGAAGAAATAATTGAGGCACTAAAGGGGTGTCAAACATGAATTTTCTTATCTGTGGGTGTCTAGATTTGTATGTCCTTCTGCCTTTGAAAAGAATGCAGGAGAATAGTAAAAAAACTAGAAATACCTTGAAAAGTGACATATCCCTGTGGCATTAAAACATTAATATTGCCGCCCCATATTTTCCATTATGTGCCAATTGCTCTAGCATCTGCTCCCAAGTCTCCTTGATAAAAATTAATTAAATTTGCAACTAATTTTAGTGGTGCATGCTCTGAGTCTGATTAAGCAGTCTAGTGTTTTCAAATATACAGAGAAATTGGCGAGAACCAAAAAGATGAAGAGAGAGCAAAGAAAAAAGTGAAGAATGAAGGAAGAGACAGAATGAAAAAAATGAGGAGATGTGTGTGTGGGAGGTGCGGAGAGAACAAACTGAATACTAACTAGCTTTCCAGCTGAGACAGTAGTGATGTAGATTTAAAAACACACACACACACGCATGCGCACGCACACACACGCACTCACGCACGCACGCACGCACACACACACACACACACACACACACACACACACACACACACACA
>CAIGQV010019101.1:11440524-11462715 GCA_903798115.1 Danio jaintianensis | reverse complement strand
ACACACACACACACACACACACACACACACACACACACACACACACAGTCTGTAGCCTGAGGCATAACTCTATGGAGAATTGAATGGAGGGTTGTGTTATGACAGATATTTATGACCGAGCTCCTCACAACCAGCTTTCTAGCTTTCTAGAGTAAACACACTATGGGGCAAAGAGTGTAGAGCCCAGACATATGAAAAATTTGCAATAAGAATGAGTGTGTACACCCCCTGCAGCACAACACATGCGTTCACAAAGCAAATCAAATCCTGACAGATTCAGAAATTCTCCACATATTGTCTAAATCATAAACCAACAAAACAGTACTTCTTCTCAAATCTATTGAGCTACATTGTTGTCTCTTTGCTATACCTTCTGAGGCAGTGTCAATTTATAAATGGAACTTCATAAGTCACTATTTTTAAAGATTTTACAAAGGCAAACCGTATAAGAATTAACTATTGATTCCAAGTGTGCTTTCACATCTGTGGTTCCGTTTATTTGGTCCAGGTCCAGGCCAAGGACAACAAATGATACACTGTAGCATTTTTCTGTGGTTTTGGTTTCTTTCACTGATTGTTCTAGTCTGAACCAGTTGAATCAATCCAAAATTCATTCATGTGACAACATCCACATCACTCATGTGTCATTGAACATATTCCCTAAAATGCTTTTAGATTGGTCAGAATTAGCATGCGCTAATATTCCTAACTCCCAAAAGTAATCAAAGGGAGGAGAAAAAAGCTGGCAGACAATGATGCTTGTTAGTATAAAGAGATGACTGCGATAGCTGACTGTATATTATAAAGTTTGTATGTAACACTTCAGACAAACTTTACATTTCTAGAATGAAGTGTGATGCAGCTTGAAAACAATGATTTAATGCATTGCAAATGGCAAAAGTGCATCGCTGGTCACTTCACAAATGTGTCTGTGAGTTACCATGGAGCTGTTGCTAGAGCATTGTAAACAAATACTTGCTCTCATCCATTGTACAGAGTTCAGCTAACTACGGCAGCTAGTTTAGTCCAAAAAAGTACAGTACTTTTTGCAGTTGAGTCTGTTTGATTGTGGATCATTATCTCACCACAAGGGGCGTCACGGTGGCGCAGTGGGTAGCACGATCGCCTCACAGCAAGAAGGTCGCTGGTTCGAGCCTCGGCTGGGTCAGTTGGCATTTCTGTGTGGAGTTTGCATGTTCTCCCTGTGTTCGCGTGGGTTTCCTCCGGGTGCTCCGGTTTCCTCCACAGTCCAAAGACATGCGCTATAGGTGAATTGGGTAAGCTAAATTGTCCGTAGTGTATGTGTGTGCATGAGTGTAAATGAGTGTGTATGGATGTTTCCCAGTGATGGGTTGCAGCTGGAAGGGCATCCGCTGCGTAAAACATATGCTGGATAAGTTGGCGGTTCATTCCGCTGTGGTGACCCCAGATTAATAAAGGGACTAAACCGAAAAGAAAATTAATGAATGAATCTCACAACAAACAAACAGCTCAAGTGTTCATTTTGAAAGTCTACCGAGACCACCTCAGGTCTCTAAGCAGGTCTTGGTACGCTTGTTTGGCCCACTTTTGATGGACTTGAGTGTGATTGAAACATTCACACCTGGCCAAATGAATCACACCAAACAGGAAAACTAATTCTAGTACGATTGAACCAAAATAAATGAGGCAGGTGTGAAGTCTACTTTCCAGGTTAGACCCCCCAACCGTGATTAACCGAAACCTTTCTAGAGTTCCCAAAGACTAGCTCTCATATACATAAAAACATATAATGATGTGTATATTGGACTTATATTGACAAACTAGATCTACTTCTAAGTAAAGGCCAATATGTGAGGCTATAACACATGCTATAAGCAAGGAAAGAATGCAAAACCCTTTTAACACATATAGGCAGGTGGTGCTGGGGTAGGAGTTGGTCTAGGAAACAGAACAGAATGGAAATAACTAAAGATATGATAAAAGCCCATATCAATGTGTTGAAATGAAAATAATTAAAGATTTGTTGGTAGGACAAAAATAATGATTGTCCAAGTTGCTGACTGACAACTGATAGAAGCATACATGACTGAACTACGCATATATAGAGTATGCGTACAATAATTTTCTAATCTTAATACAGCCTGAGCCTGCTATTTTATATGAATTTTAAATGCTACATGCAATGCTACATTACATTTTATGATTACAAAATAATCTTTTAAGGCAGCATGTATGGCAGTCTGTGCCTTAAAATGAGGTTAAGGTCACCTAGCTCACTAGGCTTTGGCGCTTATGTTAAACGTCAACATTAAAAGGCCAAGGAAAGACTTGCAGCGCAAGGAACTCTAATGTTCAGACTACTAATGAGTCAGGTGTTAGATTTCTATTTTAGAAAACACCCATATATGCTCACACCTGCTTGTCCTGAAAACAAACGGATATACGCACACATATTTACTCACAAATAAAGACATTTGTGGAACAAGAAGTCACACTGGTTTACCTTCTAAATAGAGTGATCCAGCCTCAGTAATGAAGCCAAGCACATCATTCTGCTATTATCCATAAATGTAAAAAATATGAAATATTGAATCATATTTGCTATTAGTTAAATAAATAGGCAAGCTTGTGAACAACCTTTTGAGATGTCTACTGCCTATCAACACTGAAAATAATTGTAACCACTGTCGTTCGTGTGAATAATTAATAACTTATTTTTTTCTGACAGAATGTTTTAAATCTTAAATGATGTACATCTGTTTAGACAGAGATGAAACAAGCTGAGAGCTTTGAGTGCCTTAATAAAGGATGTTGAGAAGAACAGCAGTGGTCTGCTGGGATAAAGTCTTACTTTGTTCCTCTTGATATTTCTTCCCCGTTTTCAGAGGAGGCAGTAAATGAGGTGAAGAGGCAGGCTATGTCAGAGCTGCAGAAGGCAGTATCAGATGCTGAGAGGAAAGCTCACGAGATGATCTCTGCTGAACGCTCCAAGATGGAGAGAGCTTTGGCGGAGGCTAAGAGACAGGCCTCTGAGGACGCGCTGACGGTCATTAACCAGCAGGAGGACTCTAGCGAAGTGAGTTTTGAATCAACGACTAGCATATTAACATAGTCGTTCAGTTGTTACATTGAAAAAAAGTGTGCTGTGGTTGTATAATTTTCATTTTGGCAAAGGCAATCCAGGTGTACCATGGTCATCCAGGTGTACCATGCATACAGAATGTTCACATAATACACAGTGAATAATGCACAGAATATTACAATAGTACTAGATGAAAGGGTGCCATACCCTTACCCTTGTCATACCCTAGTTTAAGACTGCATTCTGGAGTACTCGGTCCCCAAGGCAAATCTGGGTTCCCCTCTCACTTCATTGTGGGCCTCTCTAAGCTTTTTGGGCCCCCCCATGCACTCTTACCACCTTTTCCGCCACTTACTATGCCACAATGATCTGTCTCATAAACAATGTTGGGGAAAGTTGATTTTAAAAGTAATATATTACAATCTTATAAAAGTATACTATACTTAGTTATAGGGTTGTGCAATATGACAATATATCGTACAGACAAAATAAAAAGTCTATTATTATCGATTATTTTTTGGTGTCGCAAAATACATGTTTACAGTAATACTTTTCATAATTTGGATGACCAATTTAGATGCAGACAGAAACGTAAATAACAGCATGGTGAATACGTGTTTTACAGTTTATTAATATAAATTTTATATTTCTACATTCTTAATCAAACATTTGCCCAGAAGTTCTATTTTAAATGAGAAAAATAATCATATATGAATGAGTACATATTTGAGCATATACTTTACAGTAAGTATCATGTTTACACATACATAACACATCTGCACTCCTGATTGGTGTCAACACACAGGAAGAGAGGGGTCTGGATGCAGACCTGGTGCAGTGCAATCTGAGCTGCATCCAATGCTTTTTAATGCGCTCACCTAACCCCACCCCTAACCTAACCCCTAACCCTTCACAGTGACGTCACTAGCTCCATTGAGTGCATTGTGTCTGACATTGAATCACTGAGATATGCAGTCTCAGCTTGCATCATCAAGGCTGCATCCAGATACTATTGCACAGGAGAGCTGTCAGTCGATAAATGGGAAACCAAAGTAACCAGCATGACCTTTTTTGAAAAAGTAAAGTTTTTTATAAATAAAAAAGTTATGTATTACTGTGTAATGTGGAAACAAAACAATCTGATTACATGACTTAGGATAATTGTAATGCATTACCCCCGACACTGCTCTTTAACTACAGTACTGTAAAGTGTATTTAAATACACTGTTTTCTGCTGGCATGGCAATCATTACAGTTCTCGTCTGTGTCTGTCCCTCAGAGCTGTTGGAACTGCGGTCGCAAGGCTAGCGAGACATGCAGCGGATGCAACACTGCACGCTACTGTGGCTCTTTCTGTCAGCACAAGGACTGGGAGAAACACCATCATGTATGCGGCCAGGGTCTGCCTAGCAGTAGCGGTGTGCCACTCGGGACACCATCTACCACCTCCACCTCATCCAGCGCTCCCCCCACACACTCTGAGAGCACCACCCCAGGCCCCCTTTCCCTGGCTGGGCAAACCAGCAGTGGCGGCAGTCCTAAGGAAGCAAGCTCCAGCAGTGTTTCTCGCTCAACCACTCCAGCAACCCCTGCCCTGATGGATTCCTCATCCCGCTGACTAATGAACCCCTAACCCCTACCTAGCCACGTCTACTGCTGCTACAGCATCCTTCATCCAAAACAAGCTGAGGAACCGCCACCATACTTAACCCTCCTCTTGAAATGAACTAAGGCAACCTGGCTTTCATGTCTACGTTAAGCTCTTGTTTTCTCAATCTCCAAAAAAAGCCCCACCAAGGCTCAGATTCTTTCGCAAAAGGTCTACTGTGCTTACTTCACCATGAGCAGGGTCTATTATACTGGATGCCACTGAGAAAGCCAGGAAATACGCATAGTTACATGTCACACGTTTGATTCATGTATACGACATACAATTTACACCCTTTAAGTGAGGTGTGCTCTGTGTGAATTTGGGTGGCACCATTCTCTGAACTTGTTTTGTCCCAGGTGGGACTAAACAAATTTCCTTTATTTTGACAGGTAGCCACCACTGCGGGATGCCAATAATGGACAAGAGTACGTTCCCACTCAGAATAGCTTCCATGACAGAGCTACTTCCTCACAGCATGACATATTTCATTTTCTGGCTTTAATTAAAACAAAAGAAAAGTCCAAAAAATCCAAAAGAAGTAATGATGATGATAGGAAGAATAAAACCTGTTAACTACCTTGCTAGCGAGCCAAGAAAATCTACACCAGACTCACCTCTCTGTACTGACGTGAACCCAAATGAATTTTAAATGAAAAAAAAAACATGATCCAAACCTTTTTATTACACTGCCAAAGTTACTAAGAAGCACTCATCTTGTAACCAAACGCAAACAACTTCACCTCCTCAGCAGTAAAGCCAGCCCAGAGTTCCACAGGCTGTGGAGAGGTGGCATGGTGACTAGACACTCAAACATTCACTGTGCCCACCATGCTGCCCTACTCAGATCCTGAGGAACGCAGACTTTAGCCCGGATCCATGTCCAAATGGAGGGTCGCACCTGGGACGTTACAAAACACGTTACCCAATCCGCTGCAAAGAGAAATGACACAAAAATGAAAGAGAAGGCGAGGATGAATAAACAAAAAGAGATGGATTGGCCTCAAAAGGAAAGACAAATGGCAACGGAACTGCCAAAAACCTCATTGGATTGTACACTAAGAATGAGCCTTTTCTTCTGAAATACTTTCGTTTAGTTTTTCCTAAAGCTTACTGAATGCTGAGACATTTCATTTTGTTGTACGATTTCACACTCCCTCATTTTCCAAAGCATGACAAGACTGTAGAGTCTCACGAGACTGGCATAAACTTGGTTCTCTTTTCTCTCGCTTTTTCTACCTCCCCCCCCCATCTCCTGTATGTTCATCCCTTTTTGTCTCCTGACAGAATCTCTAAGCAGATATCCACGAAGGGATCAAACGTTGCTTGTAGATATTTCTTTCTGTTTCTGGATGTCTTTGTCTTCAATATCTGCTTGTGTGCGTACTCGGAACGAGGAAACGCAATTCTTTCTTTGTCTTTTAGGTTTCAGCCAAATGTTGGACAGAAAAGGACACTCTAACAGGAGAGAAGCTGTGTTGTACCTATTGTTCGATTTGTTGTATCAATATTGATGATGAGAATCCTCATGTAGAATATTTTATATTGCTCGCATTGTAAGACAGTGAGAGAACGGAGGTGCAATACGAAAAGAGAATTCAGCTACTGAATGGAACCTCAGAAACAGCCCTTAGGGTACCTTATAATATAAATATACATATAAATATATCTAAAATTACCACAGTAAATTAATGTGAATGTACATAGTATTTAAAAAGAGGTCCAAAAATGAGTTTGCCAAATAACAGAATCCTTTAAAATATAATGTTTAGACTTTAATTTCTCTCCATTTAATCTTTTCTGTCTGAATGATCATTTTACAATGTCTGTTGTAACAGAAAAAAGAGAAAAGAGGTGCTCACATCACTGCTTGTGTAGATTACTGCCAGAGGATACTGCTGAGGGACGAGACTCTGTTGTAGCCATAAGTGTGTTGAATCAAACGACATCGCTTTAACAACACGCCAAAACCACAATAGACTGACCTAACTCGCCCCGAGGAGAAGATCCCAGACTGGGATTTGGGAGGGAAGCCACTAGAATTGGTGTGAAACATTGCCATCCTTTGGGCCAAAGTGTCACTGCAGTGGTCTGATGTGTAATTTGCACACACACAAACATAAATAGCACGCACACGCAAACATAAAACCAAACCCTTGAGTATCCAAGTGTCTGACACCAGAATCTATGAACTTGTTTTGTTTAAGTACACAGATTATACTTTGGATCAGGTTGTCATCCAGCATAACACCAAACATAACCCATGTTAAATGTAGCCTGGATAAAAATCACTGGAGGTTAGTCTGTGTGTGTGTGTGTGTGTGTGTGTGTGTGTGTGTGTGTGTGTGTGTCAAGCGAGCTCTGTTGATCACAGTGTTCATGTTTTTAAAGGTCATTCATGAAGGCAGTTGCAATGAACAGGAGTAGTATCCCTCAAGAGTAAAAATACTTGCGAGTAGTTGTGAGTTCGCCAGCCGCTTACACTTGTAGCCCTGTTTACAGCCTTTGCTTTGGTCAGTTACACATTTCTGCTGAATTAGTTATTATAACACGAAATGACATTTTTGCTGAGTATGAGGCATAGCTCTGATCGGACCAAACTTTAAAGGCCTGTTTGTCGCTCTATTTCTAAGTCTATTTTGGTCTTGCTTTATGCATGAGGTGGGCTGATGGTTTAATTTATTAATGATCTATTTTTTTATTGTATTTTTAAAGTAATATATAAATTCATCCTCCAAACATTAGCAAGTAAGTGTCTCTCTCTCTCCCTCCATTTGAGCAGGTTTTTTAAATGAACCATCCTTTCTTTCCCTACTAGCTACCTCCTGTAAACAAATCCAAGACCGTATGTGCGTGAAGATCGAAATACTAGCAGACATGCAAATCTATCATTCTGCTCAAGCTACACAAGACAATTTAGCATAGAAAGAAACATGACATCAAATGCAGGATTCTCATGTGTGTGTTTTAGCATTTAATAAGCTAAATTTGTCTGAGCAAAGTCCTGTTTCTTTTATGGGCTCATATACAAGATATACAAATATCACTTCATAGAAGTACACAAAGATTGAACTCTTGTTTTACTGTGGAAATAATTATCCTTTGTTTAGTCAAGAGGCACAACAAGATTCTCTTCAAACTGTTGATCTAACATTACTTCAGTTTGCCTGACTGTAGAAAAAAAAACTGTTTATATTAATGCTCACAATAGCTCCCCTTGTGGCAGGTATTATAATTGTCATTCTGACACATTCAAAATGCAATGAGAGAAACTGAGCCTGGTAGATGTACTTCCTTAGAATGTTTTGAGCCCTAAACATATGTCATAAATATCCAAAACAATAAAAGCACAGACCAAAGTATAACTGCACATCCACAGAAGCTGTTTGGACATTGTGTCATCTAAAACAAAAAAGCATACAGAATCCAGGTGACAAACTACACCCATAAACCAAAGTGTACAAAATGGCCGCGCTGAAAGCACAAGATGACAGTAAACACATCAAGGAAAGAGATCAGTACTCTAATTCCAAGCCAGGGAAGTGCTTGTTCCTGGCATCCAAAGCATCAGATAAGATTACAAATGCTTCTAACATGTGCTTAAAGATTTCATTGTTGCAAATGCATGTGTGTATGATGTTGACGAAGAAAAAAAAAGAGTGATAGATACTTTCTATTAATAATTTTGCTAAGGAACTTACTTGAATCTCTAGAGCTTTAAAATAACACCACTGGCAAAGTTATGGTAGAGAACTCCCATATACTCAATTTGGAGTTTTGCATGTCTGCTAGCCCAGAACTCATACAAGCATTTATTTGCAATATTTTTGGCCATTGTATTTCTAACCAAAATCGAACCAAAAAATGAGAACATGCACTGTGTACTGTAATTCTGCTGTTATCCTGAAGTCTGGATTCTGTCAGCAAACCCAAGTTGGGCATCATCTCTGCTCAAAGACTGACATCGGGAGAGAGAGAGAGAGAGAGAGAGAGAGAGAGAGAGAGAGAGAGAGAGATTAAAACTTCAGTAAACTAATAAGTAATATGGATTCTGAAGGTTAACTACTCAACAGCTTGGTTTTAGTAATAGCCTGTTTATCAAAGCATCCTGAAATCATAAGGCATCTGGGAGATTAGCTAAACCGGCAAACCATTTTATGCTGGATTTAGCGATTCGAACAAAATATTCCTGCACATCACTAATATTATCCAGCCTCACAAATGTGTTACTTTTTTCATGACTGTATCATCCATAATGCTAAATGCTAAACATTCAAGGCTGTAGCTGAAACCTTACACTACTGTAGAATAGAACATTGCTCGGGCATTAAAGACGCCCACGATACATGCCGTAACAGCAAGATACATATTTATGTGCTAATAAACACTTGGTTTGACACATTTTAGGCAAACATGACATATTGTATTGTGCAATACATCATCACAGGAAAAGGCATTGTTTCAATAGGAAAGGTTGGTGTGTTAAAGAAAATGTTTTTCTTTTTCTTTTTTTCTCTTTCAAGGTCCTGTTATCATTCTCTAGATGATGTGAACTGTGCCAGGAGAGTTTTATTTATTTCTTGCATGCTCTTCCCCACTTTTTGCAACCCCCTCACCCTCTCTTACTGTGCGCTTTGTTGGACATGTGATGCTGTAAACATTCTAAATCAGGTTATTGTCTGTGTTGAGATACGTATCTGTGTAATTAAAAAAGACAGTGAAATATGACTACTCTCTCAATTTATGGTGCTTTTTTTTTTAAATATAGAATACATTCCTTCACAACATATATATATTCATTCATTCATCAGCGGAAAGAACCGCCAACTTATCCAGCATATGTTTTACACAGCGGATGCCCTTCCAGCTGCAACCCAGTGCTGGGAATATGAATATATATATATAGATAGACTAAGCATGCACTTTGCAGTGGTCTCCAGTGGAGTACAGATGTTACCATGTTTATAAGTTTGTAAGCTTAATTTTTAAGGTTTTTATTAACTTAGTCTTTTATTAGAAGTTATATGGTTGATGACCAATCATAATAAGTACTGTAAATACTAACGTCTTTTCTGCAGTCCTAGTAAAAGAATGCATATAATTTGCAATTGATTCTAATTGAATTTTCTTATGTATTCCAGACAGCATAGAACACACATGCACACACACACACAAAAAGATGTTTACAGCTCATAGTGCCAAATCAAACTTTTTATTATCAAAAGGAATCAAATCTTTCAGAAACTCCTTTACATAGCTGTTCAATAGCAAACTATTATTGCAAAACAAGTACAGTGTTACACATTCTTAATTTAATTTAATTGATTTCTTCCCTTTTAAACATGAAGGCTCAAAAAAGGCTTTTTTTGCAGAAATGCACATAATTTTTATTTCTTATATATGAAGAATTGACCTTTTGTGGAATAAATATTTTTTATGGATGTAAACGCTTCTTCATGGAACCGTCAATGTCAATACATACCTTTCTTTTTAATAATCTTTTGACTGACTAAGGTTATTATGTAACCTCCACATCTTTTAGATTTTTAGTTTACTTTCAACAATAAAGAGTGCATAAGTCTTGCCTTTTTAATCTTTAAAATCATGCAAATTCAAAGATAGCAGTGTTTTGATATAGACTGCATAATCTCTGAAATTACTATGGTTTTTCCAAAGGATATAACTGGACATTTTAGGGGATTTTTATCTGATTTCAGTGGAATTGGATTAACACTACTTCTTTTAGGGGAAAATTATAACTTTTAATTTAAATGTATGTTATCCTCTCTCTCTCTCTCTCTCTCTCTCTCTCTCTCTCTCTCTCTCTCTCACTTTTAAAAATACATCTACAGTCACACCTGTTTCTTCTACTAGCACACACTAGCGTTTGATTAGTTGGGTCAGGTGTGTTAGTTAAGGAAAGTACCGGGAAGGCTGTTGTGGCTGATGCTAAAAACCAGCGTGGATCCAACAGGTAAAGTTGTGTTGTTATGCTTGTCATAATTGTTTAAAAAAATCGTTATATATCAATTATTTGAGAATTCAGTGCCAAGTTTCCACATGAATCAAAATCGTCTGTATCATAATGCTTCATAAAAAATCTCGTCGTTAGTTCACCTTTTTACCGCGTCTAAAGTTCAAAATAGGAATCGACGTGGTGTTTTGTTGACCATTGTAGGCTATATGATAATTAGGTTTTAAAAAATTCACAGAAATAGATTAGTTAGAAGTCAAGTAAACATATACGCATACCTTACTGCAGTTTTGTCCGCTATATTCCTATACGTATAGGGAAATGTATATTTGATAAATGTAGTAGGCTATGCGTTCAACTTTAAGCTGTTTAATTAAAGGGACCGCACACCCCAAAATTATTATTATTATATTTGTGTGGTATATGTGTGTATTATTATATATGTGTGGTACTGAGATTGTTTTTTTTTTGTTTGTAGAAATATTAATTCAGATAGTCCTTATGTAAGAATTATGTAGTAGTGAGTGTCAAAATAAATATTAAAGGGATAGTTCACACAAAAATTAAAACTTACTATTTACTCATGTAACCTACTCATCCCTCTCATGTGGTTCCAAACCTTTGAGTTTTTTCTTCTGATGAACAGTAAGGAATATATTTTGAAAAAAGCTGAAAACCATTGAATCCATAGTAGAAAAAAAACAAATACTATGGAAGTCAATGGTTACAGGTTTTCAGCTTTCTTAAAAATATCTCCATTAGTGTCCAACAGAAGAAAGTCAAATGGGTTTGGAACAAGTAATAAGGCAAGTAAATGATTGAATTTTAAGTGAACTATCCCATAACTACATGTATAAAAACCATACAAGAATTTAAAAAAAAAAGTTTAAGAGACAGGTTCAAGTTGTCATCTACCAATGCACATATGTTTTATGTCCTCAGTTAGTTTGAAAAATCATCTTGTTCCTTCAGGAGCTGGATGCGGTTCAAGCTTGTGTGCTGAAAATGGACGAGTCTGACATGCAGTATGAGGTAGAGAGACAGTTTCCCTACAGCCCTGAGGCAGGTGAGCATCCAGCTGGCCCACACCTGAGCCCATCTGCTGGGCCACAGAGTCTTATCACTGCCCAATGAGGCATGGCCCAGAAGAGCTGTCCTGCAGCCCGCATGTAGCTTATCTAAGGACATCTCTGCTTGCCTTCTGTGACAAATGTGAACCAAAAACACACTTGCAGAGTTCCTGAACAGAACTTTGGCAAGTCTGTGGAATTTAGGCTGAAAGGGATAGTTCACCCAAAAATGAATTCTTTCTGTTGTTTACTCATTCTCCGCTTGTTCCAGTTTATTTCTGATAAAACAGAGACGTAAGAAAGCTATAAAAAAAACTGCCATTGACTTCCAAGTAAAATTTTCATTTAAGTTGTCGTTTTTGGGTGTTGTATCCCTTTAAGCGATCTAGTGTTTGACATGTAGAACCTAGAAGAGTCTCATGTGTTTGTTGTAAAAGGGTTTTGAATAATTTCAAAATGTGAAAAGCCCTATTGTGTGTTAAATTAATTACATTTTTTCATGGTTCTTGAAGGTTTAATAGCTTCCAGTCAAGACTAGAGATGTAATGGTTTGAAAATTTCATATGATTAAAGTGACCAAAATTATCATGGCTATCATTATCGCTGTTTTGTTCAAATGAGCTACTGTCTACTATGGTAAATCAAGTACCCTTTATTTGTGCAAATTGTGAATTATGGAATGTAGAGAAAATGGTGGTTTTCTTTAGTTTTTAACCACAATGGTTTCAGTATGCGCACATGCTATATACCTTGAGGTCTTGACTAGTGTCACAATTACCGGTTTCAAGGTAAGCCATGGTCAACTTTATGATAATATTATCAATTAAAATATTTATTGTCGTGAAAATTGTGATTGGTTATTGTGATTTAGAAAAAAGATTGTATATCCTATAACGTTGCGATTTTTATAATTGCTACAATGTAAACGCATGTTTATATAGACAATTAAATATTTAAAGTATGTTGTATTTATTTTAATAGTGGGCTGCACACACTAAATGAAAGGATCACAAATCAAATTGCAATATCAGTCAGAAAAATCAAAATGAGATATTTTCATCAAATCACAGAACCTTTTTGGCTTTTGTTACAAACAACATAAACATGGAAGTGCAGGTTTAACAAACAATGCATTGAATAAGAAAATGAAATGAACCTATAAAAACACACACAAAACAATGTATATAAAATAATACAAATGTAAGTAAACAAATCCAAAATGCATGGATTCGTATTTGTATTTTTTGTCACAATCACAATTTATTTGTTTGTTCATTTTCAGAAATTGTTTGACTGCTTTAGGCGTGTGTAACTTTTTTTTTTTTTTCTTTTTTGACCAATTTTTTTTTTAGTAGGGCTGTACGATAGTGGAAAAAAAAAAAACAGACATTTTAGATTAAGATTTTGTAGGGCAGTGCATAAAATATGCATAATAAACCAATCACAAGCATTGATAAATACAGTAGCAAAGATACAAATAAACATAAACAGTGTTTGATAGTTTTCTGGTAGTCTAGAAGTATTCAGCTACATAAATTGAATTATGAAATGTAAAATAACACTGTGTAGTCTTTGTTGTGTATATTTACATAAATACAATTAATAATTAAGTTACAAACATAAAAAAAAAAAAAGTGTAATTTTGGTCACTATAATCATATGACATTTTCAAATCGTTACATCTCTAGTCTTGGCTGAAAGCTATTGAACCTTCAATAACCATGATAAAACATACAATTAATTCACATTTTTGAAATTATTCGAAACCCTGACTGAACTGAATGGGTTTTCTTGCTTTACATTTCACACTGCTCATAGTTTTCCTTCACATAGCAAAATCTTGTGTATCCATATGCTAAGGTTTCACACTTTAAACTTTCTTGAACATTGGGTTAACATGTCTGCATATTTGTAGAGTCAGCGTCATTAGCTAAGCTCAAATGTGGAAATAACTTTTTTTTTTTTTTTTTTTTTTTTTTCTTCTCTCTCTCTAGATTTTTTTAGTCTGTTTTTACACTTAATTGGAAGTAATCAATCAGATTTGTGCATCCAAACATAACTTTCTTATCTGTATGGGTTGCTTTACCAATGCTGTACACTGTAAAAAAAATGCTGGGTTTTTCTTAACCTATTTTGGATAAAAATATGATAACTTAATAGCTGGGTTAAAAATTGGGTTTAAAAATCCCAGAGCAGAAGCACATTTTTAGAATGATTAAAGAGAGAAAAATAAACAGATAAAAGGGATGATTCATCCAAAAATGTTCAAAATAGTAAAAAAAAAATTACTAACTTTGGTTCCAAACCTTTGACTTCTTTTGTGTTCACCAGAAAAAAAAGAAGACATTTTGAAGATATTTTGTTCGGTAACCATAGAAGGAAAAATAAATACTATGGAAAACAATGGTTACTGGTTTCCAACATTTTTCAAAATATCTTCTTTTGCAATCAACAAAAGAAGGAACTCGTACAGGTTTTTGACATATGAAGGCTGATGAAATTACTCCTTTTTTTGGTAACTATCCCTTTAAGTTTTGATAAATGAAAAGGGACGTGAACAAGATTTATTATAATTTTTTTTTTTTCAATAATAACTCTGCACTGCAAATGGTCATGTTTGTGTGTTTAAATACTTCCAGCATTTGTCATTAGTGTTGACGTCAGGATTATGCTACCTCTGAAAAGTGATTGGATTCAGATTTCACAATTTGATTCAGATTAGAAGGTCACATTTTTATTTATTGGTTGAGACTTTCAATGTCCCGTCTCAATATGCAAAAAAAGTTTCAGGATTGCACATGCTCTTATTATATATTACAGATTGCTTTTAAGTTTGCCCTGAATTATTATTGTTATTATTATTATTATTATTATTTTTAAAACTACTTTTTAACCCCAACACAAATAGCAGCTTTTTTCTACAGTGGAATTTTTGGCTTAACTTTAGTGACTGAATTATATGGTATAAGAATAGCAGTAGTGCTGGGTTTTACCTTTTTTTTTAATTATTATTATTTTTTTTAATTCATTTTATAAACTATAAATTTAATATTGCAGTGGACTTCAATTATTGCATTTTGCATTACAATTTGACATCTTTGCATTCAAACAATTGTTTATATTCAAAATACATTTCTGTGATTTGTCCAAAGCTTGTTAGTCAGAGGATGTAATTTGCTAAGCCTCTAGCTATAACCCCATATCGTTCAGTACTTTACACATTTGGCAACGTAATCAAGCTTGAACCTTACTCTGGATTTCTAAATTACAAGTGTGAACTTTCTTTCCTTGGCAATTCTTTAATAGCAATACTTGCATACGGGGTGTACACACCGTGTGAAAAGCCCTGATGTGCACAGTGAATGCTAAAAGTAAGCTAAGTGTAACAATAGTTTGTACTAATTCAATTTAATGAATTGGATGAAATCAATTTGGTGAAAAATATTGTTCCAAAGCTCACCGTTATACCTTTTGGTTGACCATTCCTTAGGTGGTTTTATTTGCAATGTTTATTTCTCCAAATAGCTGTTATAAAAATATGATATTAGAATTTACCTTGAATTAACAACTAATTTTAAACTAGTTTTTAAACCCAACACAAATAGGTGATTTTTATTTTTAGCTTAACCTTACAGTGACTGAATTATATGGTATAAAAATAGCAGCGGTGCTGGGTTTTCCTATCATAATTAACATTGTATGAAGTCCATTCAGATATCGCTTTAATATTTTATATGGTTATAATTAACTTCACATTATCTTGTCTTTCCTCAGAATTGTTCTTCGATATGACCCATGAAGAGAGAATAGATTCTGATAGGAGATCTATCTATGTGGGGAATGTAAGCTGCTTCACTTCTTTCTTTTTTTATTACATATAAGCAGAAGAAATAGTTAAAACCTTTGCATTTGTCATTTAATCATGCGTTTTATGGTTTGTGGTGTATATTTATGCAGTATTGTTTGCTTTTCAGGTGGATTACGGAGCAACCGCAGATGAATTGGAGATGTACTTTAATAGCTGTGGCCACGTTAACAGGGTTACAATCCCGTATAACAGATTCACAGGCCATCCAAAAGGGTATGTGTCCACGTCTTAAAATATAAATTAACATCAAACACAGAGTTCCCACGCTTCTTGAAATTTCTTGAATTTCAGACACATGGATTCAAGGCCTGAAAAGTACTTAAAAAAAATAAATTAAATAAAATAATTAGGTTCTTGAAAGTGCTTGAATTAAATGTGAAATAAAATTTTATTATGGTTTTATTTTAAGAATTGTACTCTATTGTCAAAAACAGAACAAAAAAACTGAGAACAGTCATTCCTTCATTTTCCTTCGGCTTAGTCCCTTTATTTATCAAGGGTCGCCACAGCGGAATGAACCGCCAACTTATCCAGCATATGTTTTACGCAGCGGATGCCCTTCCAGCCGCAACCCAGCACTGGGAAACATCCTTACAATCTCGCATTCACACACATACACTACGGACAATTTAGCTTATTCACCTATAGCGCATGTCTTTGGACTGTGGGGGAAACCGAAGCACCCGGAGGAAATTCATGTGAACACAGAAACGCCAACTGACCCAGCCGAGGCTCGAATCAGCGACCTTCTTGCTGTGAGGCGACAGTGCTAACCACTGAGCCACCGCGCCGCCCAACTGATAACTTTTTAAATGTAAAATCTTAAATTTAAATCTTGTACAATAGCACTGACAAATAATGCACATTTGATCAATATTTCAGAATGTTCCACATTTTAATATTACCAGTATTAAATTCAACACATTTTATTAAAGTTCTTTGAACATGACTCTTTAAACGGTCAATTTCTGAAAATTACTCTGACATTTTTAACATAAATATTAAGTGTAAGTGAAGTGTTACTAGCCAGTAAGGACTTTCATGGTCCTACATATGCTGGGGTGTGAATTACAAAGGTGCTTGATTTTAAAGTTTATGGTGCTTTTAAAATGTCCTTAAAAGTCCAGGAATCTGCTGCTCATGAAAGCATGGGAACCCTGCAAACATGTCTTATGAATGTATTTTCCATGCAGTTTTGCCTACATTGAGTTCTCCGAGAGGGAATCTGTAAGGACTGCCATGACTTTAGATGAAACTCTATTCAGAGGGCGAGTCATTAAGGTGAGCTGCAAATCTAATGACAATGAGGCTACGTTCACACCAACAGCTGAATGTGACCCAAGCAGGATCCCCTACAGGATCATTTACATGATACCATTTTTAACTACAAAAATATTTACTAATATATTTATCCATTTTTGGAAGCTTTTGAAAACGATAGTATTGTTGTTTCACTAGCTTGGCAACCATGAGAGATTTGGACAAAAATTTAGATATTTACTACATTTACATAAAAAAATAAATAAAAATCCGAAAAAAAATTGCTAAATATTTTTTTTCATTAAATAAGTATTTATTTATTTATTTTTTGTTAAAACGTTCACGTCATAAATCATTCCAAATATCTAAGCGATTGATATTGGTAGGTTCATGTATGTAGCAGCCTCTGCAATCTGCACAATTGTTTTAATCATAATTTTAAAATGGCAATTTAGAATAAAAAACTCCTTGTCCATACTGACGTTTTTACTGTTACCGAAAATTTCTCTCCGTCCACACTATACAGCTTAAAATGCACGATAAATAACCCTTCACGCCCACTGGGCATGTGCCGGGATCTGTGCTTAAGAGTTTATTGGTTGCATAATGTTTATATGGGCGGGGCTTGATGAATTAGGGAATGATACACAATAGTCCAGAAGACCAATCAGAGAGCGACTTAGGAAAGCCATGCCTCTGTTTTCTTAAGTTCATGTTTCTGTTTGTCTACACTTAAACAGAACACTGGCATTTCCAAACTAAAATGGGCTCTTTAGCCTTTTCAGAATGCTTTGTTTTCTTGTGGGTCGAAGATGTCAGAGTAGTGTGGGCACCATGACTAACTGTAACAAAACTAGTGTAAATGGCACCATAGACATGTTATCCAAGCATTGACAACAAAAGCCTTGTACACTTTGGAGCAATCATCTCTAAGACATTATTATATACACAGAGGAACTTTTGATTCAGAAGTTTTTTTTGTTTTTTGTTAAGTGGTGCAATGCAGTAAGAGCTGATTTTACCGCCTGCTGCATCATGAAGATGCCAATTTCTACAAGTAAATGTATAGCCATGTATATGAATAATAATCATCTGGCTTTTACATGTCAAGTGAACTGTAAATGTGAAGAAAAACATTCTGAAATGTTTATTTTTCCAATTGTTTTAAAAGCATACATTTGTGAAAGTGACATGCTTCCATTTTAAGTGTGTTTTCAGATTCACAATTTCAGTTTGCACAATTTGAAAGGTAATTGAACCCAGTTAGTGTAAACTGCAAAAGCATAATTTTTGGAAAGCACTGTGGTCATGTTCATGCATATAATTAAAAAAAACGTAATCCCTTCCAAAGTTGCTTCGAATGAAAGTGTTGCATGTTTATGCAACACATGTTTCAAAGCAGATTCAATGTTTCTGTTATAGTTTGAGAAATGCACTGAAATTAGTTATTTTTTTTAAAAGTGTAATTAAAACGCATCACTGGAATTTACTTTTAAGTATTTCTTTATATGAGTGAAGATTTGTTTCTACAATTTTTTTATTACTGTATTCTCAGTCAGACATTAGCAGTCAAAGTAATCTCTAAATGTCAGTAATAATACAGATACATACAATTATATAAGGCTGTTTTTTTGGTAGTTTGGCACTGCAATTTTCAATGTTGCATGAACTTTGTAGGCTATTGTGTACATACTCCTCAGTTTAGTACGGCCTGTTCTAAATAGTCTACATTTCAATTGTGAACATTTAAACAAAACAACTGAAAAAACAAACAAAAAAAAGAACAAATATTTTTGTTCTTGGACACTTTTCTGGTGGTGTGAATGTAGCAATTATTGTTTTTGCATTGTTAGTTTAATGTAATTTATTTTGGATGAAACTGTCAAAGAAAACAATTTAAAGTCAAGCTCTTTGTGCACTAGGTATCGCCAAAAAGAACAAACATTCCAGGTTTCAGTACTACAGATGCGTACTTGCGTGGAGGCTGGTCTCGAGGACGAGGTTTCCGTGCCTCCAGATTTAACCCATTCAGAGGCTGCCGCTTTATTAGGTCAGTTCTGCCAATATATAACACTACCTCATGTGATGTGGAGAATTAACTGATTTATAGGACCACTGGTCTGTACTTTTCAAGTATCCTTATTTTCTAACCTCATATATACTGCATACATTTGAAAACAGAATATAATCTGCATAATGAAAAATGCAAATACTGCATTCTGGTTTAGAGGAACACTCTACTCTTTTTGGAAATATGCTCATTTTACAGCTCGCCTAGAGTTAGAGAGTTGAGTTTTACCATATTTGAAACCATTCAGCCGATTTCCGGGTCTGGCAGGAACACTTAGCTTAGCATAAATAATTGAATCAGATTAGACCATTAGCACTTTGCTCAATTTAAAAAAGTTTTAATTTTCCTATCGTTACATCTTGTGGTAAGACTGAAAGAAAATGAAAAGTTGCAACTTCAGCAGGTCCAGTGATAATACACTGTGCCGTTATCTAGCTGGGGACTTTTTCCACGCACTGCGTAATATGAAAGTATAGTTCCTATATCCATGTCAACTTAGAAAATAGGAACTTTTAATTTTATTTTATTTCACCTTTTATTTCATTTTTTTTACATTTCTAGCTTTATATGGGGAAAAGTATCTCAACCTTTTTTTTTTTTTAATTGAGCGAGATGCTAGTGGTCTAATCCGATTCAATGATTTATGCTAAGCTAAGCTAAAAGTTTTCCTGCCAGACCCGGAGATCGGCTGAATGGATTCAGAAATGGTAAATCCCAACTACTTTACTATAGGAGAGTTGTCAAATGAGCCTTTTTACAAAAAATAAATAAATGGAGTGTTTCTTTAAGACTTAACTTAATTCAAGTTCATAGTGATATTGCCACAATCAAACTATTATGTTCTTTGTTTTCATCTTTTGTATGACCTGTAAATCTATCATTTGGCTTTCTTTTTGAAACAGTGTTATACAATTGTACTTTTTGTTTTAGGGAAAATGGAAGAGCTCATCCTTGGGTTGATTCTTTTTGATATTTGATCTCTTCCTAGCACTTCTCGGTGCTTATTAATTTATTTTTCTGCAGTTGCATGAAGGGAGCTCAGTTTATTATTATACTTTGTCTGGGTGTTGTATGACACTACAAAAAACGAAGGTTTGATTTATATTGAGTGGTTACCTTTTTATTTACATTTTTATACAATTTCTTTAAACTGCTATGCCAATGAGAGGCTGATATGTCTGGTGGATTTCAGTACTTTGTCTGTTTTTGCCTTTTCTGTGCTCAAATTTAAGTAAGCTCGATGTAAATAAAACATTATCACAAGTCATTTTATGAAACGCATATTAAATATTTATTTTCACCACACAATGAACACTGATGTAAATATATATACAGCTGTGAAGAGAGAAGATCAGGAGGCCTGTACCATCATAGCAGAAACAATACCGTCAAAAGCCCTGAGGAGAGGAAACAATTATGATTGATCAATGGTTACATACAGAATGTATGCGTGTGTGTTCTCCAAAGAAGCTTACTTTGATTGAATAGGATCACCGGGATTGTAGAATGGGTTACACATTACATCAGTGAAAGAGTTGTGCAGCTTTCTGAACATCTGAGGAAAGCAGAAAAAGCTGAATTCATAATCAATTCATTATGGCCCATCACACTTATTTAAAATGTACACAAAATGACTACGTAACTCACACTTCTAATTTCGTTATCTCGCAGAGATGTGTTTGAAGAATCAACAACAATCACAAACTTCACTTTCGAGTTTGTCACATAGCCATATCTGTCATTCTTGTTAAGATCTTGTTTATAATGTTTGAATTAATTCACATTAAACTGAACACAAGTTATTTGTTCTATGGATTTGGCATTAAAAGGTGAGTGTTTTGAATAAAATGCTAATTTGTATTTTTGATATCAAATGATATCATTTAGATCATTTATTAGCAAAAAAAAGACACCAGGTCAAAATAAATTAAAACACAAATGGACGTTTAACTCAAAACACCAATTCCATAGCTGCATGTGTATTTCTTCTTCTGTGAAACAAAGCAAGATTAATAAGTTTACTGACAAACTGTGACCATTGAAAACACAACTTTTTTTTTTTTTACTTAAAAGACATTTAGACCAAATGACAGTGAAAAAAAGAATCATCACAATTGCACTCAAGTGGTCCTAAACTATTCTCAACTATTATGAATTATTTGTCTTCTGTTGAACACAAAACAAGATATTTTGAAGAATGCTGGGGGCAAAACAGGCATTGACATCTATAGTAGGAACAAAAAATACTATGGAAGTCAATGACTGAACATTCTTCAGTATGTCCTCCTTTGTGTTCAACAAAATAAAGAAGCTCAAACAGGTTTGGAACAAATGGAGGATTAGTAAATGACCATTTTCATATTTGGGTGAACACTGATATCTAAAATATATTTGCTGTTACACAAAGTCATATTGTTTTGAAATAATGAGAATTTCAATTTTTGGTTAAACCCTAAAACAATTGGATAATCTCAATATCGCTTGATGCTGACTTTAAGGATACACTTTGTAGTCTTCCGTTGGATATAAGAGTCCCAGATAAAGCTCCCTCTGGTCAGCCAAGGCTTTGCCCACCCCAGAGATCTTCTCCTCCACCACGTCCAGAGAAGTGTGCACTGTGTAGTGGAACTTCAGTTCCCCCTGGGTAGGGACACTCCGAATGTACAGTGGATAGTTCTGCAGAGACCAATGTAATGTTAAAGGGATAGTCCACCAAAAAAGACAATAAAATACTATTTAATCTCCACCAAGTGTTTCTAGAGCTTTGAGATTTTTTTTACTTCTTTTGAACAAAAAATAAGATATTTTGAAAAATGTTGGAACCCCCTATGGAATTGACTTCCATTGTTTTTTCTTATTATCGACATAAATGCATACTGGTTTCCAACATTCTTCAAAATATCTTTTAACAAATTAATCTGTATATATTTGTAAATAGATGGTGCAGTGGATAGCGCTGTTGCCTCACAGCAAGAAGGTTGCTGGTTCGAGCCTCGGCTGAGCCAGTTGGCATTTCTGTATGGAGTTTGCATGTTCTCCCCGTGTTCGTGTGGGTTTCCTCCAGGTGCTCCGGTTTCCCCCACAAGTTCAAAGACATGCGCTATAGGTGAATTGGGTAAGCTAAATTGGCTGTAGTGTATGTGTGTGGGTGGGTTGGGTTGCAGCTGAAAGGGCATCTGCTGCATAAAAGGCAGTCGTGGCCTGGTGGTTAGAGTGTTGGACTCGTGATCCGAAGG
>CAIGQV010019101.1:11407461-11430524 GCA_903798115.1 Danio jaintianensis | reverse complement strand
ATATATTAGTTTTATTTTATTTAGGCAGATTTCTTTATTGGCCAAGGAATAAGCTTATTTACAAATGGGGTGGATTTAACCAATAGGAGAATTAAGCAGCTGCTTAGGGGCCTAGAAAATTTGGGGGCTTCCAATAAATACATAGAATTGTAGCTATTAATATATAACATAGTTTTCGATCATATTTTGTATGGTGAGGGTCTAACAAATAAAATGTTAATGTAATTAATTACATAAGAGCAAATTTGGCCCCCACTTCCAGTCATGGAGCAGTCCAGCAGTCAAATCAGATGAAGATTTAGTTTTAAAAAGTAATTACTTTATTTATTATTATTTATTATTCTCAATTCAAGAAGTATTTAAGCAACAGGAGTTGAAGAGTCACTACATTGACGAAGGCTTAGGAGCAAAACATTTGTTTGTTTTTTCTTTCTTCTGTGATTCATTTAATAAAATATTGAGTGCTGGCCTCCTTTGGTACTTGTCATTTGAAGAAATTTGGTCCCAACACCAAACTTATCTGGTAGTGTGCAGTGATTTTGAAGAAAAAAATGTAGAAAAGATAGAGTGATATAAGAAAAAGATAGCAATATAAATAAATTAATTAATTAAATTAAAAAAATACAAAGGGTACATGTTAGGATTGTTGGGCCCCATGGCTGGAATTTCTCAGGGCCCCCAAATCACTAAATCTGGCCCTGTTTACAAAACAGACAAGGTTAATATAAGGGATTACAATATGATGGCAAAAAACTTTTACATGCAAAAGTGAAAGACTTCAGAGCTGGACAG
Organism: Danio jaintianensis; assembly: GCA_903798115.1. NCBI lineage: Eukaryota > Metazoa > Chordata > Actinopteri > Cypriniformes > Danionidae > Danio > Danio jaintianensis. The sequence continues at coordinate 11,429,732 of CAIGQV010019101.1, read as the reverse complement.
CACCCATGTTTTCAGCTCGCTTTTCTTTTTATGTTTAATTACACTAAGTCATATCCGACTGTATTTATGCGAGATAGTCCACAAGATGTACATTTTGACAATTCGATTTTATTATCCACAATCACATTAAAAAACAATAAATATTGCTTCATTTTACACAAAAATGAGCGCCTTAGTGAGCATAAGAGCTGTTTTTTTTTTATCAAAGAATATGATTTATTACGAACTATGATTTATATAGAATTTAATTTATTACTTAAATTTGTTAACTTAATCGATTTGTGTTGGGACAACATGAATGAATTGTGTGGAACCCTGCATTTTTTACAGTGTAGAAAAAATGTAAATAACCAAAGCCAAAACTGCAACTAATCTAACATAAAAACCGAATTAAAATGTTGGGAAAAATAATGTAACATTTTAATAAACAGACAAAATCAAGAGAAACATAGAAAATATACAATTTAGTTGACCTTTTTTTTTTTTTTTTTTTTTGCAATAAATCATTTGCATTTAAATGTACTATCTTTCTATTCCTAAAGATGTTAGGTGACCAAATTCTTATTTTAATGGATATAACAGTAAAACTATAAAAACTGTTATAAAAAATTTATTTAAAAATTGTTTAAATGCACCAAAAATATATTGACAGATATTTACTGAGAAATGGATAAAAAAATATTTTTCAAAAGGGAGTGAATATATTGGAGAAAGAGAGAAATGTATGTTTTTTTTCTGGTAAAATTTAGTTTGAGGTTACCTATTAAATATGTTGAGGTAATAATTTGTCATTCGAAATATAACATTGGTTCTGTTCATTCATTGTTTTCGCTTTTTCATCCAGCTGAACAAAAAAAAAAACGTCCTCAAATTCTTCCACCGTCTTTTTAATTCCACATGAGAGCTCGAGACGTGTGCGTCTGCATGATAGTAAGAGGACAACTTATTATGCTAATATGGATAATACACCAACAGAACTGAAATATGCTAATTATGCATAATTTGGGAATTTGAATGGACTTGCTATGCAGAGCGGGTCTTCTTTTTCAATTCTAATTAATTTTTAAGCAAATAAGGCTTAATCAATTGTTGATCTGAAATGTGTAAGATGAAGGTGCCCGGGAGCTCTGCTACCTGCCACTGTACAGAGACGTTATTATAGAGCTTTGCTTCAGAACTTAATTAGACTTTTAATCACAAAGTAGATAGTGGAGAACTTCCTAATCAGAATATCCTGGGTGAGCTCTCTCATGTCCAGCGTCTCTTATTCTCCGCTCTCTCCAGTCTTAAAAATATCATGCATTTTACATTTGCATACATGTTGTGAATGAGCATCTTGAACCTTGGATTAGATTTGAATATGGACTGCTTATGGGCATCCAAGACTGCTGTAATAGTGTTTTTGCTTGTTATGTTTGTGATGTTTGCTTTTGCATAACAATCTACAGCAGGGGTTTTAAACTGGGGTCTTTCGGGATGCATTAAGTGAGTGATGGGGACCATATAAAAGCAAGACACACACATACATGTATATGAATTCATTTCCAAATTGATGTTTAACAGCAAGGAACTTTTCGCAGTATTTTCTATAATATTTTTTCTTTTGGAGAAAGTCTTCTTTGTTTTATTTCGGCTAGAATAAAAGCAGTTTTTAATTTTTAAAAACCATTTTAAGGTCAATATTATTAGCCCCCTTAAGCAATATATATATATTTTTTTTCTACAGAACAAACCACTCTTATACAATGACTTGCCTAATTATCCTAACTTGCCTAGTGAACCTAATTAACCTAGTCAGGCCTCTAAATTGCACTAAAAGCTGAATACTAGTATCTTGAAAAATATCTAGTAAAATATTATATACTGTAATCATAGCAAAGATAAAAGAAATCAATTATTAGAAATGAGTTATTAAAACAATTTTGTTTAGAAATGTGTTGAAAAAAATCTTCTTTCCGTTAAACAGAAATTGGGGAAACAAATGTACAGGGGGGCTGATAGTTCAGGAGGGCTAATAATTCTGACTTCAACTGTAACACTGGTGTGAAAACAAATCGAATAAATATAAAATGGTAATAAAAATTATCTAATAATTACAATCATTCTTAAATAATAAAAAAGATGGTCAAAATAATAAATAAAAAAATAGATTACAAATTAATACAAATTAGATTTTTATAAAACATTTTGCTCATCAAGGCTGCATTTGTTTTATTTTTTATTTTATTTTATTTTTATAGCTTTTTTCCAGTGTAGACAGAGACGCTTTACAAGAATGAACAAGAAAATAATAAAAAGTCAGAAAACAATATTTCTGCTTGTGGGACATATTCAGCACATCAGGCAAATAGCAGAATACTGGTGTAGTTTTAGTTAGTTTAAAATTGATTTATTTCAGTTTAATACGAATGTCACTGTTGAATGAAAATAAATTACGTTTTCATTCACAAATTATATTGTTTAATTAACTTTTTTTTTATCTTTTAGAAAAATATTTTTAAAAATCTACATTTTAGTAATATTACATAATATGACTCTTGTTACTATATGTTGTTCAGATAAATTCCTTGCTTAGCATTTACCAAAAAACAAACAAACTTAATTACAGTTTTCCAAAGTGTAGGTGTTTTTGATCCAATAACCTTATAATTTGTGTATGTTCCACAGCAAGAGCTGCTCTGCTAACGGGAAGACTTCCAGTGCGAAATGGGTTCTACACCACCAATGCTCATGCTAGGAACGGTATGATCATAAACCCTTTTTTCAAGGGTGTCATGGCTTTGCATTCAAAAAATGTCAACATAATGAAAGGGTAAAAAAAAATTGAACAATTCACAAGGGTTATGAATTGAACTATCCCTTTAATGGTGCACTCCTGTATTATGGATTTTCTGTCCTCCAGCATACACACCTCAGGAGATAGTAGGAGGAATATCTGCGGATGAGATCCTGCTTCCAGAACTGCTCAAGAACAAACACTATGTCAGCAAGATTGTTGGGAAGTGGTGAGTTTCCCTTTTCCCAGAACAAAGACACAGACTGTAATCCAATATAAAACTGTACTCAAAGTAAAACTTTTGAAACAGTAGACAGGGTTCCCATGGGTCATAGGATTTCTGGAATGTCATGGAATTTCAAAAGGTCTACTCCATTTATTTATTATTGGTCCTAGTCAAGGAACGTCAGGAGTTTTTTTTGTTCGTCAATAAAAATTCCTATTAATGTATTTTTTTTCTATACCTTGTTTCTTAAACACATCGTTTCATGTTTTTTGCATATTGATATGTTAAGGCTGATTTTCATTTTATTCATTTATAGTGATTCTATTCCTTTCCCAAATTCAATCGGCTGTATTTGTTAAAATGCTGCTTTCTGTCTTCTCATCCAGTCCCTTCTGAGTTTTGCAGGTAAAAAATTCTGATTATTGTGGCCTTTGCAGTACCTTTTCTCTAAATTTGCAGCAATATTTGCGGCAAGAACCTTAAGAACAACTGGTCTCTGTAACTTATATAAAGGGAACACAAAAAGAGAAAGCATTTATCTCTTAACACTATAAAACCTACTACATCAAATTTGATACATGAATGAATGTAAACGATCAAAATAAACAAAACTTAAGCTATCTTCAACAATAGCAGTATAAAAAGCATGTTAAAATGTCACATTTTAGTGATCGATGCAACAAACGTAGCCTTGTTCAAGTAGGCTTTGGATGAGTGCACGATGCAATAATGTCATAACCATAATAACGATAATAATGCATCTACAGCTGGTCTAAAGAGAAGCGCAGTGCCATGGCATGTCTACTGTCTATAACAGCTCGAGGTATTGCACACTGAATGATGACTTTCTATAAGCAAACAAAATGCTTTTGACATAAAACAATGCAGAAAATCAGGAAATCTGCAGCAATTAAAAAAAAAATGACAATCTCCTTGAAATTTTGCATCATTTGCTTGATTTTTCATTGTATTCAGTGATCATTTTGCTCAACACAGCAGCTGCCTGTTAGTGATGTAAATTCAGCTTTTTAGTCTGCGAAGGTCAGGGAATTTGACATTTTTTAGTTTAGAGTGGGAATCGTGAGTAAAATGCATTTTTTATTCCACAAAGTTTCCACAGATTTATTTTTTATTACTGTTTTGTCTAATTTACTGCTTGACAGCATAAAAAAAAATGACTCAAGAAAAAGTGTATATTCATATTGCTTCTGGTTCATTGGTCACACTTGCAATCGCATTGCATTATGGCATGTATGAAACCTACAGTTAAAGCTGCGGTGACACTGCATTTTTTGCCCCATAGACTTCCATTCATACGCATGCGAATGCGGCAGACTGGAAACGCAAGCTCGTGCGACAAGTTTCACAATTCGCTGCATTGAAAAGTTCAAGCTTGGTGAACTCTGACCTCCGAAATCGCATCATGTGGCTGCGTGAGACCAATCCAACATCAAAACATGACCTCTCTGTACAGAAATTTAAAATAAGAACCAATCGCTCGCTTTTTTTAATGTCTAATCATCTGGTTTAATTCCGCCCCTTTTCACAGCACTGCACAAGAGAAATTTGCATGCTCAAAAAAAGATTAGTGTGACCGTGGCTTAAGTGTGTTGAAGCGAATCCAGGAACTGGATTTGACACCTGTGCATTATGGCATCCAGTTCGATCTAATGTCCACTTATTTTAGAACTATCAAAATTTTGAAAAAGTAAAAGGCAGAATGTGTCCAAAATAATTTATGATCCAAACAATAGTTGTATTTTAGAATGTGTTATATTTGAGGGTCAGTTCACACCCAAAAAGAAAAATTCTGTTGTTAATTACTCTTCCTTGTGTCGTTCTAATCCCCTGAGACCTTCATTCATCTTCAGAACACAAATTAAGATATTTTATGAAATGGTGTTCAGACATTTGGAGTCCAAAAAAGAACCAAAAACTTGTGACTTCAGTGGTTCAACTGAAATCATATGAAGCTCCAAAAACAATTTTGTGCACCAAAAAACTGCAAAAAATACTTTGTTTGTCTCTTCCGCATCAGATTGTGGTGTATGTTTACTACTGGCAATACAATGTGTTGCGTTGCTGATTCTATTATTACTAATGGCTATACGTCACACTGCCCATAGTAAAAACACACCATGACCTGACATGGGAGTGTTCTCCCAAAAATGAAAATTTACTCACCCTCAAGTGGTTTCAAACTTTTATGAGTTTCTTTATTTTTGTAAATACAAACAAAGATTTTAAAGAAAGCTGAAAACCGGTAGCCATTGACATCCATGGTTTGTTTAATGGTGTATTTTTTTTTATCTCTTCATAGTTTTGGCTTAACAGATTTAAAATCAAAAAGGAGATAAATGTAAAAGATTTGATTGCAAATCTCTTTGTGTTCTGAAGATGAACAAATTTCTTATGCGTTTGGAACTAAATTAAGATGAGTAAATGTGACAGAACAGAGTAAAGCATAGCATACAGCATGCTGCATACTGTCTTATCTGGTGACTTTATAGGGTTTTCTTTTCTTCATCTCCTATACTGTATCTCAGGCACCTTGGGCACAGAACTCAATACCTACCTCTGAAACATGGCTTTGATGAATGGTTTGGTGCACCCAACTGCCATTTTGGCCCCTACAACGACAGCTCCCGTCCCAATATACCTGTCTACAACAACTCTGAAATGAAGGGAAGGTGAAGTACAAACATAAATAATTTTGGGTTCTTGCCAAGAACATCTTAAAGGTTTTTGAATACCATAATATTTTCAAGAAACATGCTACATAACAAGTTAACAGTTTATCTGAAAAACAACGATACAGTTAGTTATTCTGCTTTGAAAATGTGCTTTCCATGTCTGAATGTCTGTCTTTGTTTTAGTCTGTATAACCCTTCCACTACAAGTTTATTATATTATATTTCAGCACCCCAGCTTGCCTTGGTGGAAAACACAGCATATTTAATTTCAGTCATGAATGCTTTCTCAATATATGCTGGTATAGCTGAAAATATGACCTGTGGTGGACAGTAGCAACCTCCAAAATGAGACGCTGATTCATTGTTATAATGATATGGTTTTTAAATTATCAAATAATATAAATATTACAAACATAAGCATTAGTCGAGCAGCTTACATTGTAAGGCTTGATCATGCTCCTTTTTGAATCATCAATCTGGTAACCTGCGTGTGCATTGAGTCGCAAGGAAGGGGTCAGATGAAAAAAAAAAAACCCTCTCCAATATTAAGAATTTGGACTGCAATACCTAATTAAACCACTAGGATTATATGATAGAACTAGGATAGAACCACTATCAATCCTACATACTGCACCTTTAAAGTCTGCATTAACCGGAGGTTGCTGAGACTTTTTTTTACACTATGTTGATGCACTTCCAACTGAAATAGAATATTGAATAGGTGACAGGGCTTTTTTTTGTGTTTCATTGCCTCATGGCAAACTAACGGTAGGAGGGGCATGGATAAGAATATTTTGGCTAATATATAATTATTTTTGGTGTTTCACATGTCGCCTCTCGTCAGGCTCATGCTGTCGGCCATTTTACTGATGTCGGCCATAAGTAAAAGAGCTTTCTGATTGGCCATGATTCTGATTGGCTCTTATTGGGGACACAAATTAGCTGGCTATATTAATTTCGTCGCATTTTTTAAATATTTGCAATTGATATAGATCAGGTGATCAGACATTTGCACAAGCAAATCCCTCTGGTGAGCGAGAAGTACTGTGAAAAATGGTACGTTTCTGTGTTTACGGTTTGTGTGTGTGCATCACTAGTTCCAGTTTCCCTTTGTGAAGTAACAATACAGAATACTGCCACCTGTGGGTATGGAAAGGTATCCTCTCACGCAGACAGAATGTCTGTCCTTGTTTTAGTCAGCTGTCGTCAGTTTCATGTGTTCATACACAGCTTTTTGGTCCAGACAGGAACAGATGCAGCTGATGTGAGGCGACAACAGAGTTCGCTGCTATTTCTTTGACATCAGCTTGGTGTCTTTAGAAAACCATAGGATCGACATTCTGGTCTAATGGTTGTGAATAGACAAGCATTACACGGCAAAACTCTTACATAGAGTTTTTATTTTGTTTCTGGTCCAAATATCTAAAAATTCTTAAAGGGGTGGTCCACTACGATATCATATTTTAAACTTTAGTTGATGTGTAATGTAGCTGTGTGAACATAAACAACATCTCTGAATGTAAGATGCTCAAAGTTCAATGCAAAGGGAGAAATTGAGTTAGCTTAGCAAAGCCTACAGTGAACAAACTTTGGGGACTACAAAAAAATACATCCGGGCTGATGAGATCACAGGGGTTTTCGGTTACACGCATTTACCGTACACACACCCTGCGCAGCAAAGGGGCGTGGCCAGAGGCGCTGTAATATTACAGCAGAGAAAGCTAAAATGCCGTCCAAACGGTGCTATTTCCACAGAGCTTCTTCTGTTTCTGTATTTGGGCTTCTAAAGGACATGACACAAAAAGAGAAGTGCTTACAGTTTAATTTTAATGTACCAGAGAATTATAAAAATATATATAGCAAGCATTTGACAAAGGAGAACTTCCAGAATTTATCCCAGTTCAGTGCTGGCTTCAGCTAAAACTCCTCAAAGAAGCAGTAGCTGTGGACATGCCCTTCTCGTGCTACATGCGTCTACAGACTGTTCACACACACACACACACACACACACACACACACACACACACACACACACACACAAAATGGTGATTCTCTTAAAGGAGCCACACCCAATTTTCACTCATTACAGACACTTGTCAGATTTTATTTTAGAGAGCAGACATGAGGTTCATCCTTTTTATTTTCTGTCTGATTAGGCTCAAACAGATACTGCTAACAGATACTCTGACTGACAGTATTTACACAGCTGAGGCAAAGTGCATGCTTGTGGAGGCGTGATGCTTTACTGGTGACGTGGAGCCGATCCGTGAATCACAGCACATTATGTTAGCTGACCAATCAGAGTCTCTTGAGGGCGGGCCTTTCAGAGGAACTAGGAAATGTTTTCATGTTAGCAGAGTAGCTGTATATAATCAAAGTAAGATATATGAAAACATAACGTGATTTTCTACAAGCGAAGCATGAGCACACATTGCTTTGCATCTTATAAACACAACCAAGCCTTAAAATTACACTCTGGACCACCCCTTTAAATCAAGATACGTTTTCTAGACAAGCAACAAATATTCTCTAATAATATGTGAAAATTAGGTGAGTTTTCCCTTAAAACACACAAAATTATCTGCCAATGGGGTAAGCAAAATAATATTGTAATTAATAATAACAATAATAAAGAGTTTTTAGATATTTGGATTAGAAACATGACAAAAACTGTTAAGAAAAGCAATTTTTGCACTGTACTCAAGCTTTCTTCAGAAAACACGCAAATCTTCTCCCACTACACATTACATGTCTGTTTGGCGAAGTGATTTTCTTTCTTTTTACGCACCAGCTGCAATGTAGCATCTAATTTTCTGCCCATTTGTTCCTTCCAAAACAGCCATATGTGCATTCTGGGTCATTGGCTTTGGCGATAGGGCTAGTTTTGCGCTTAGCAGTGAGTTTAATCAGCATGGCGTGTTTGAGGCTGGCCAGATAAACACACACACATACACTGACACCCCAGAGATGGCAGGTTGTGTTAGCGGTATGTTTGGACACCTGGAACAGCCGGAGCATAAGAGAGTTGTCTCTACCACTCCACGCCTCAGCACCTTCTCACAACGCATGTGTGTGCCTTCTGAGACCCAATCTCACAATATACCTCTTCAAATTCACTTCCAAATCACACCCCGGTGCAGCTCTTGGTTTAGGAATCTTGTCATTTGGAACAGGAGCTCATATGGTGTTGAGTTTGTAGGGATTGTCTCATTAGATCTGCGGAAATCTGAGATGGTCTGTGCATTTTGCAGGTATTACGAGGAGTTTGAGATTAATGTGAAAACGGGCGAATCCAACCTCACCCAACTCTATTTGAAGGTGAGTTTTCCTGCTCGTTGGCTTGATTAATGTTTATTTGTCTGGATCAGACGTGGACAGATGCACTGTGGGATTTGCCTGATATAGGTTTTGATCCTATCTGTCTTTAGGAAGGCTTGGACTTTATCTCTCAGCAAGTCCCGGCCCAGCGGCCCTTCTTTCTCTACTGGGCTCCGGATGCAACCCATGCGCCTGTCTACGCCTCAGAACCCTTCTTGGGAAAGAGTCAGAGGGGACGGTAGGCCAGAATTACAGTATTAAAAAGTAAAAAAACTATATATCAGTATTATCAGTATGTCTGTGGTAGGAGTGGAAAATACATTGATAAATTATCATTATCAGTATATATATCCGTATTGCAAAGTGGTGTATTAAATCATTTTTTTTGTGTGCCTAGATTGAATGCATAGGATGTTTATCCAACTATAACCAATCAGATTGACCCTTACTGGTTTTATACCCACTTCTTCAGTAGGTGCTGTTCTGCTATTGGCCAGAACGGGTCCAAAGGTGAATGTAGTGCCTCAGAGAAGAGAGCTTAAAATAAATGTTAATGGCAGGAGATAAGCTAGAAAAATGACAACTAATAAGAACTAGAATATCTACCAAAGTTTTCAGTCATTCATCTTGTTTTAACGTCTAAATGTTTGCACCCTGACATTTTTTTAAAAAGCTATTTAAAAAGCATTTCATGTTGACGCCAATAGCCTAGTGGTAAAGTGCGCCGACATATAGCACTGAAGAGCTTGTGGTGACCCGAGTTCGATTCCTGGCTCGAGGTCCTTTGCAATCCTTCCCCCTCTCTCTGCTCCCTATGTATTCCTGTCTCAATTCCACTATCCTATATAATAAAGGTGAAAAAAACCCTTAAAAAAAAAAAAAAGAATCAAGGCAAATGTTATATCGCAAGAAATATCATTACCACAATACTTCTAATCATCAAACTAATTTAAATATTAGTCAAAGATAACACAAATAAACACATCATGCAGTTTTTTTTTCCAAATAAAGGTTTTTTTTATAAAGGGAAAACAAAATACAAAACTACATAGCCGTGTGTGAAAAAGTGTTTGCCCCCTAAACCTAATAACTGGTTGGGCCACCCTAGCAGCAACAGCTCCAGTCAAGCATTTTCGATAACTTGCAATGAGTCTGTTACAGCTCTGTGGAGGAATTTTGACCCCCTCATCCTTGCAGATAATCTGCACTGAGAGAACCACCAGTCTACCTGCAACGTTTGACTGGCTGGTGTAAAAATAAATATGAATAAAATAGAGGCATTTTCTCGGTGTTTGCAAAGTTCCTGCTCTTTGCTTTTGTATTTAAAATGACCATACAGAACAACTTTTCTCTAAAAAAATTAATTCCAATGGAGAAATGCTATTCTTTAATATAAAAGTTCATTTCTGACCTTGATTGGAAGTTTGTCAAGGTACACTAGAAGGTTTCGCTTTCACATAGAAAAAGTCTAGTCGCTTGAATAATTTAGAGAAATCCATAAAACATTATAGATTTAGAAACATCAGCCATCATCTCACTTAACAATTATCTAGCTATACTCTAACAATTACTGTTTTGGTCCTAAAAAAACAGCATCGGCACATTCTGGTGTTATAGCAAGGACGATTTAATGAGAGTTATTTTTCATGCTCTGAGGCAAGACTAAAGGCAGAGGGCTTCATTGGCAGTCTTGTCTGCAACTGTTTAGTATTCGGCCCAGTGCTTTGGAATACTGGGGCTTCAGTAAGCATACGTTTCTTCTGAATGCTAAATGAGGTTTGTGTTGACAGAGGAATGGATCAAGGCTGAGGGGTATTAGCCAGGTGCTGGCAGTGGAGGGATTCAGCCTGACACGCCACGTCTTAAAATTTTATAACCGGCGCACATCTATCTGAGCCATCTATCTTCCTCTATATATCACATCCGTCTGTCACAGGACAGGTTTTCAAACGTGGGCTAATTTGACATAATTTGTTATGCCGTCTGGGTTAGAGCAGCTGAACAGGTTATCTGAGGTAATTTTCAATGGTTTGATTGCTGTGGTAAGACGCTGTGTGATTTTGTTTTATAGTTATGGCGATGCGGTGATGGAGCTGGATGACAGCATTGGTCAGATTTTGGCTCATCTGGTCAGTCTGGGCATCCACACTGACACTCTAGTGTTCTTCACCTCGGATAATGGAGCAGCACTGATGTCTGGACCACTGCAAAGTAGGAGATCCGTTCACACTTCTCCAACTCAAACATTAACACATCTAAGGAGGTGTACACATTTTTTAGGCCTTTGTGACACTTTTAATTTCAATAGTGGAAGTGCATCTGTTTAATAATTTCTTCATATACAGTTGAAGTCAGCCCTCCTGTGATTTTATTTATTTATTTTTTCAAATATTTCCCAAATTATGTTTAACTGAGCAAGGAATTCTTCCACAGTATTTCCGATAATATTTTTTCTTCTGGAGAAAGTCTTATTTGTTTCATTTCGCCTAGAATAAAAACAGTTTTTAATAAACATTTTAAGGTCAATATTACTAACCTCCTTAAGCAACATTTGTTTTCAGTTGGCTACAAAACAAACCATCATTATACAATGACTTGCCTAATTACCCTAACTTCCCTAATTAACCTAGTTAAGCCTTTAAATTGCACTTTAAGCTGAATGCTAGTATCTTGAAAAATGTCTAGTAAAATATTGTATACTATCATCATGGCAAAGATAAAAGAAATCCATTGTCCTTTTAGGCAAACAAATAATTATTACTCAATTTATTGCTGCCCATTGGAAATTTTCTCTTTTTCTGACCATTCTCTGTAAAACTTAGAGATGGCTAAAAAAACTTATGCCAGAGTAATTGGTGGTTCATTCTACTGTGACGACACCTGATGAAGCAGGGAATTCATAAGGAAAGTGAGTGAGCTTTTACACTCACTTGATGTGGTTTTGGTGCAAAAATTCAAACAATAAAAAATGCATTTGCTGAATAAATTCTAACCTACCGAACATTGCACCAATGTGATCAATCAGCTGTCTCCATTATGCTGGTCTTGTTTACTGTTGGTTGCTAAGCTACCAATACTACAGTCAGCCAGCTCAAACAATTTGATGGAAACGTACCCAATTCTTTTTTTGTGTTTTTTTTTTTTACAAACTTTAAAAAGATTTGCTTCAGATTAGGATGAAAAATCTGCCTACACTACCTGACAAGTCTTTTCGTTGATCCCAGTTGTAAGAGCAACAAATAATAACTTGACTTCTAGTTGATCATTTGGAAAAGTGGCAGAAGGTAGATTTTTCCGATAAATCATCTGTTGAACTACATCCCAATCATCACACACATACTGCAGAAGAACTGTTGGAACCCGCATGGACCCAAGATTCTCACAGAAATCAGTCAAGTTTGGTGAAGGAAAAATCATGGTTTGGGGTTACATTCAGTTTGGGGTGTGTGAGAGATCTGCAGAGTGGATGGCAACATCAACAGCCTGAGGTATCAAGACATTTGTGCTGCCCATTACATTACAAACCACAGGAAAGGGAAAATTCTTCAGCAGGATGGCACTCCTCATATTTTATCCTCCACATCAAAGTTCCTGGAAGCAAAGAAGGTCAAGGCGCTCCAGAATTGGCCAGCCCAGTTACCACACATGAACATTAATGAGCATGTCTGGGGTAAGGTTAAGGAGGAGGCATTAAAGATGAATCTAAAGAATCTTGATGAACTCTGGGAGTCCTGCAAAAACGCTTTCTTTGCCATTCCAGATGACTTTATTAATAAGTTATTTGAGTCATTGCAGAGATGTATGGATGCAGTCCTCCAAGCTCATGGGAGTCATACCCAATATTAATTCTTTTTCCCCTGCACCATGACTTTATATTCTATACTGTACATTATTTATGTTAAGTGACAAGACTTTTGTCTAAGCAAAGCCAGACCTTACTGTCCTTATTAAATAATTAAAAATCAAGGCATGATCATATTTTATTTTGGTAAAATAAGCGTAATATAGAGGCCTTTGCCTTTCATATAAGCAACTTCTGATACCAAATGATCAACTGGAAGTCAAGTTATTATTTGCTGTTCCTAAATCTTGGATAGGCGACAAGACTTTTGTCAGGTAGTGTATGTCACAGTCCTTAAATCACGTTTCTTCTCTATTAAGATACTTGGGCTCCGTCCGAAATCACCTATTACTCGAGTAGGTACTACATTTGAATTTGAATTTACTACACGACCATTAGAATAGTATGTTCTATACAGTATGAATGTGAGTAGTATGAATGGAACTCGTACTACATCTGCCATTTTTTATTATAACATGACCTACCCACATCAGTTGCATCGCTTCACTCCCATTCATGAATTCTCTCACGTGGCATCATGGGATAACGTAGCGTCCATCGGATGCGCACTTTAGAATCTCACCGGAAGTAGTAGGTCATCCGGGTACTTCTTGCATACTGTTTTTCGAATACTGTGAATTCGGACATACTACTCGGCTCGCATACTGTTTTTAACATACTGTATAGTATTGAAAGTGTGCGATTTCAGATGCAATTATAGTTTGAACTTAGAAAGTCAACTGCTAAAAAGCATTGAGTTGCTGTCATGTGATCGGCTGATTATATATTTGTTAACAAGCAGTTGAACAGGTGTAACTAATAAAGTGGCCATTAAGTGTACATGTACTGTACACATGCACTGATGGGACATTTATCGAGCTGCTTGTGCTTCTAGACTTTTTTAAGAAAAAGTTTTTGTATCTCCAGACCCTTGCACTCTTGTTGTGTCACCTGGTAACACAATTTTATTATACTGAATGTACACACCCAATACACTTAAAAATAATTGTCATTTTGTAAAGATTATTTTTCAGCAATGAATTTCTACCAATGCTTTAAATTTGACTTTTTTTTATTTTTTATTAATTTTTATCCTCAGGTGGCAGCAATGGCCCATTCCTCTGTGGGAAGGAGACTACATTTGAAGGTGGGATGAGGGAGCCAGCCATTGCCTGGTGGCCTGGACGGATTCCTGCTGGCACAGTGAGAATGATTCAAACTATTTCACTCCAATGCAAAGAGTCCCATCTTCACTTCACTCCATCTTTCCACACCCCATTTCACAGCACATTACATATACTTATGTGTTAAATTGTTTCATCAGAGGTTTCCATAGTGCTGCGGTTCTCGACCCTTGTGCTCGCAGCCCTCCACACTGCTTATTTTGCATGTCTCTTTTATGTAACACACTTGATTTAGATAAGCAGCTCATTAGAAGAGAGCTCTAAGAAGGAACTGTGTTAAGATTGACATGATCCCTACACGTTATGTTCACTCCTTTCTACCCTCTGCACATGGGAAATTGTCTGAACTAGAAGTTTACTTCATTGAAAAAAAAAAAAAAGATTTGCGCTACACCGCTCGTTTGCAGCATTTTCAATGATCACAGAACTGTGAGTGGTTATTTAACCGTAAACCGTGTTGGGGTTAGTGCATTACAAGTTACGCGAGTTACGTAATAATATTACTTTTATAAGTAACGAGTAAAGTAACGCATTACTTTAAAAAAAATCAGTAATAATACGTATTTGAATTACTTTTTTTTAAATGTTTAAAAAAAAAAAAAATTTAATTCAGGAGAGAATGCAGGAACAGACAGAAACCAAGATGGCAGAGCGATGTGTGTGTTTTTTGTTGTTGTTTTTTTTCTAAGGTAAATTAAGGTGTAGGTTACACAGTGTGTTGTTAATTGCAGAGCTCCTCTGTTAAAAAAAAAAAAGGGAAGAAAAAAAAGTTCTGAAAGAGATCAAGCCTCAGCCAGGTCCGCAAAAGTAACGTAATGCATTGAGTAAGGCATTACTTTCAAAAATAACTTTCCCCAACACTGACCGTAGTTATATGATTAGCATAGAAGTCACGTCTTGCACACATAACCTTTGAATTGACCACGCTTGCAAACTGGAATCATGGCAGAATATCCTGTCATGTCCAATTCACAGGGCACTTACGGTCAAATGGAACAAGTTAGCATTGTTGCCTCACAGCAATAAGGTCACTGGTTTGTTTCCTGGCTATACCAGGAGGTCTTTCCGTGTTGAGTTTGCATGTTCTCCCCTTGTCGGCATGGGTTTCCGCCAGATGCTCTGGTTTCCCCCACAGCCCAAAGACATGTGGTATAGATGAATTGGATAAACTAAATGATCCGTAATGTGTGATTGGGAGAATGCATGGGTGTTTTCTAGCACTGAGAGTACAAATTGCAGATGGATGGGCATCTGCTGTGAAAATTGATGGTTCATTCCACTGTGGCTACCCCTGGTGAATAAGCCTAAGGAAAATTAGCAAAAGTTTTGCGCTACACCGCTGTTTGCAGCATTTTCAATTATTAAATAGTGGTTATTTAACTGTAATCAGTGTTGAGGGTAATGCCTTACAAGTTACGCAAGTTACGTAATAACATTACTTTTATAAGTCACAAGTAAAGTAACGCATTACTTAAAAAAATTCTGTAATACATATTTGAGTTACTTTTTAAAAAATGTAATGTGGGTTACATTTTAGTTGAATTAATTAGTTTTTATAAAAAATTATTTGTTGAATTAAAAAAAACATAGTAACGCACTTGATGAGAGAATGCAGGAACAGGCAGAAACCAAGATGGCAGAGAGATGTGTTTTTTTTTTAAGGTAAATGAAGGTGTAGGTTATACAGTGTGTTGTTAATTGCAAAGCTCCTCTATTTAAAAAAAAATAATAAATTCTGAAAGACATCAAGCCTCAGCCAGGTAAGTAAAAGTAGCGCAAAAGCAACGTAATGCATTACATTCCAGAAACTAAGTAATGCAACTAGTTTTTTTGGGGGGGGAGTAACTCAATATTGTAATGCATTACTTTCCCCAACACTGACCGTAATTATATGATTAGCAAAGAAGTCACATCTTGCACACATACCCTTTGAATTGACGACACTTTCAAACTGGAATCTTGGCAGAATATCCTGTGATGTCCACTTCACAGGGCACTTACGGTCAATTGGAACAAGTTAGCATGATTGCCTCACAGCAGTAAGGTCACTGGTTTGTTTCCCGGCTATACCAGTAGGTCTTTAGTTTTTAGTTTGTATGTTCTCCCCTTGTCGGGATAGGTTTCCTTCAGATGCTCTGGTTTCCCCCACAGTTCAAAGACATGTGGTATAGATGAATTGGATAAACTAAATGATCCGTAATGTGTAATTGGGAGAATGCATGAGTGTTTCCCAGTACTGAGTGTACAAATTGCAGATGGAAGGGCATCTGCTGTGTAAATTGATGGTTCATTCCGCTGTGGCGACCCCTGGTGAATAAGCCTAAGGAAAATTAGCATTTGCCAATAAGAAAAGACTGATTTTGTGGCCCATATATATATTTATTCTGACGTCAAATCTACACTGTAAAAAAACAACTGTAAATTGACAGATTTCCGTATTTTCTGATTCATATCTTTTTCCCCTCATTTATGCTTTTGAATTGCATTATGGGACCTTGATCTTTCCTCCAAAAGCTTTTGATGTTGAAATGTTGGAACAATTGACTTGAAATCGAAGTGATATATTGTCTGGGTTGGTGTTGTAAATTACAGTGCAAAAACCTGGTAATAAGCTGCCAGTACATTTTCTGTTATTTTACAAACTTTGTTCTCTATATATTACTTCTTAAACAATATCTCGTCTAGTAAATTGTCAATAAAAGTCACTCTTTTAAAACTGCAGAGTTGTTTTTTCAACATCGAAAGCAGAGATAAAACTCCCATAATGCAATTCACAACCGTAAATAAACAAAAAACACCTGAGAATCACAAAATACAGAACCTGTTAATTAACAGATATTTGTTACGGTGTATTTCATAATCAAAAAGTGTCATTTTCATGTCCTCATCTGTTGATATGATTCCAGTGCTTTTGCAAACATGTCCTTTTCCAAACATTGCTTTGATCAGATGCTTTTGTCTCACCACTGCCAATTATAATATTTAGCATATAGCACATTTGCATATTGTCATGTATGTTTACATATTCATTTAAACATCACGTTCTAAGCAGCATGAACAATATCAGGATTATAGATTTAAGTATATCGGCAGCCAAGGATGTTGCTAATAACTAACTATAATAAGTGTTTCTCAATACTGCCTTGCTTCCATTTTTTAATACAATATTAAAACCAAATAATATCTATGTGGTTCAGTTCCGTTTTAAGTCTTTACCTTAATCATTTTCAATCACTGAATTCCTTATCAAACTTTGTTCATTTTATTTTTAACATATTTTTTTTAACATTCCCTGTTCTTCTTTCCTTCCTTCACCATTTTTATTTATTTATTTTGGGTGAGAGAGAGAGGAAGCTTCCCATTCCTGATCCGCTGAAGCTGTGCGCTCCGCAAATGACTTTTAATTGTATTAGGGGCAGCTGTGACATGGGGCCGCGGCGTGGGGGGATTTTTGGAGGAGGGAGCGCTAAGCCTGCCCCCGGCTCATATCTGAGGGGTGTGCGGGGCCCTGATAGCACAGCGGAGCGGCGAGGGAGAGGGGGATTGGGAGCGTCTTAAGCGGCTAATCTGTTTGTGTGTTTGCTGAGGTTGGATTGAGCTGTAATGAGGGCTTCTGTATCTGAATATGCCAGGCGTGCCGGATAAAGAACAGAAAGAGGAGAGGAGTGCTGGGGTATGTGGCTGGGATGTGCCAGGTGTCTGGCCAGTGCCAGAGCAGTGCAGAGCGGGATAAGCAGGTGTTTCACACTGTTAATGTTTGTCTTGCAGCGGCAGACCGGATTTTTTGCCCGTCCTGCTCCCGTTCAAGTGTGGCTCTTTGTGATATGTGTATCTGCTGGTCCGTTTCTCTTATGAGAAGCACCGATGCCCTTTTTTTGTTTTTGCCGAGCGCTGTGGAATGACATTTTGGGCTGAATTTATGAATAAATCAAACTCGTATTGAGAGGAAAAGAAATGTATATGTATATATTCATATGCATTACTTAAAGAAAAATATATTTTTACAAATATTTTAATTGAAGTATCTAAATAACCAGTCATGTGGAAATTTTTAAGAAACTCTTCATTCATATTTTATTTGAAATTTAAATATAACAAGATTTCCACATTTATGTTAGATTCCCTAATTCACTTTTTTTTTCAAATATACATTTAGAATTGACCTTTTATAGTGAAATATACATTTGAAGAGTTTAGATGCAAAAACCTGTAAGTGCCATCTGAAATTTTCATCTAAAATGATCGTTTTTCTCAGGCTGTTGTGTGTAGTTTCAGTAATTTTACTCTTAGTGCAAAGAACAGGTTATTTTCATTGCATTTAAAGTGAAATAACTGAACATAAACATAGAAGTCTGAGAAAACCGCTAATTTTAGATGAAAATTTCAGATGGCACTTACAGGTTTTTGCATCTAAACTCTTCATTTATAAATATATATATATTTTTGTGGATTTACAAGTATTTAAGTGGATTTCTAGGCAGTCTTGCTATGATTGCTTCAAAATACACAAAGGTGTTAACTTACAAATTATTGTGAAAATGTATGAATAACAATATATCTATATTACTCTGCTTCTCTGAATATACCTTATATTATCATGAACACTAATTTCTCAATTAATTTGTTTTTCTTTAACAAATGCAATTGTCTTGATAAATTATAGATGTTCTTTAGTTGATAAATAGAATTGTTCTGCAAAATATATATTATTCTGCTTCTCTGAATTGATTTATATAGAAATGTTGAATTCATGTCAAGTAATACGTTAATAATATTACATAAAAAATAAAAGTAATCCCTAACTTTTTCTTCTGAACTGATGTGGAAATTTTTAAGAAACTATTCATTCATATTTAGTTTGAAATTTAAATTTAAATACAACAAGATTCCCAAATTTATGAGTTTCTTAGAAAATTATCTTTTTTTTAAATATACATTTAGAATTGATATTACATACTGAAATATACATTTATATTTTTTGTGGATTCACTAGTATTTAAGTGGATTTGCTGTGATTGCTTCAAAATACACAAAGGCGTTAACTTACAAATTAATGTGAATGTGTCTGAATAACGGCGTGGCACGGTGGCTCAGTGGTTAGCACTGTCACCTCACAGCAAGAAGGTTGCTGGTTCAAGTCCCAGCTGGGCCAGTTGCCATCTCTGTGTGGAGTTTGCATGTTCTCCCCGTGTTTGCGTGGGTTTCCTCTGGGTGCTCCGGTTTCCCCCACAGTCCAAAGACATGCGGTATAAGTGAAATGGGTAAACAAAATTGGCCATATTGTATTAGTGTGTGTGTGTGTGTGTGAATGTATGGGTGTTTCCCAGTAACGGGTTGCAGCTGGAAGGGCATCCGCTGCATAAAACATATGCTGGAATAGTTAGCGGTTCATTCCGCTGTGTCGACCCTTGATAAATAAGGGACTAAGCCGAAGGAAAATGAATGAATGTCTGAATAACTATATTACTCTGTTTCTCTGAATGTATACCTTATATTGTCATGAACACTGATTTCTCAATTCATTTGTTTGTCTTTAACATATGCAATTGTCTTGATTAATAATGATAGATGTTCTTAAGTTGAAAAATAGAATATTAATCTACTTCTCTGAATTGATTTATATAGAATTTTTTTATTTATGTACAGTATTTAAGTACACTGAAAAAAAAGATTCATTGGATTTACAATGTTTTTAAGGTAACTGCTTGCAAACAATTTATATGGGCTGAATTTAAACAAACAAATGTAGTTGAACATTGCTGAATTTAATTAGTTTGTTTAAATTCAGCCCATATAAATTGTTTGCAACCAGTTACTTTATAAAAATGTAGTAAATCCAATGAATCATTTTTTCACTGTAATACTTTAATAAAAATACCTAAACATTTAAAGTAATCCATTACTTGACTTATTTTCTACTGAAAAGTAAGTAACTTTGTAACTAATTACACCCAACTCTGAATAGGACCGTATTATCTTTTGATTCAGAAAAATACGCTTTTATACACACAAATTTGCTTTAATGGTTTGGAAAAATCCCTTAAGAAGTCCCTCTAGCAATAGGATTTAACCAACCTGCAACATAGTGTAATAAACCAAGAGAAATCCTATTAAACAAAAGGGATTTGAGACTTGACCTTGACTCGGGCTCTGCATCAGAGACTTCTGAACATGACTGGAGCTCGTCGCACCTACGGTTCACTTCGCACACCGAGTGACGTGAATATAAAAAAAATAAAACCGCAGTTAACCTGGCCGTCCAGATTTCTCCTGTTGTGTTTATCAGCTCACAGACACATAGACTGAGTGTATTAGACAGAGCTCGCAGGTCTGTCTGCTCAGATAACTATAGCGTCAGCCCAGAAACACAGAGACAGCCGTAAGAAGGGAAGGAAGAGGAAATTAATTGAAGATAAAGAAATATTCATTTCCCTTTTTACTAGTCCTGTGTTTTGTTTTTTGTCTATGTGTGTGTTCTGTGGGATAAGAGCAGCTGGTGGTAGCAGCTAGTTACCTTTATTAATTGTTCCCTTTGATTTCTCCTTTCCTGTGTGTGTGTGTGTATAAGTATGCATGTATGTCTGTGTGTGAAGCCTGAGAGTGAAGATAATGGAATGTACCGGCTGTCTGGCAGTGGTGAATGGAATTCTGGGAGGCTGAAGAGAGCGTGTGTGTGTGTGTGTGTAGACAGAGGCAGCTGCTCCGTGCTGATAGTGCTATCTGATTGTGAGCGTGCCGTCTCCCTCAAAGGGCCGCTCAGGAGAGAATAGAATGGAAGATCAAGGATGACAGCGAAAAAAATGGCATTTTATCGGAAAATAGTTCAAAGTTTATAAATAAAATAAAGCTTTTTTTGCAGCAGCAGGACTGGGGAGGACAGATAAAGCAGCAGTTTCGGCCTCTGTCCCAACTCGCCTTTCTCTCCGCCTTTCTCTTCATTTACAGAGATGTTAGTGTGGTTTATAATAAACCTGCGAGCGCAGATTAGAGCAGGGACTGAAGAAATGCGTCATCCTGCTTCTGCTCTTCTAAATCGGCCTCCCTGCCAGTCCTTTTGCGCTCTGGCATCTCGACAAGGCTCATGCATGAAGAAGATGCTTTATAGCATGTGTGTATCAGTATGGGTGCTGATCTTGATCATCTAGATTAGCGATAAACCATATATTAAGATTATTGATAATCAATTAGATTATTGTGGTTGCTTATCCAATTAACCCTATGAAATCCTTTGTAACATGATCTGATATTCCAATTTCTAATATCAAATATGTTCGTCCTTCTGGTTGTGGTACATGTATTGTTGCTGTGGTATCTTTACTGATTTCTAGAAGTTCCTTCAACATATCAATATTGCAATAGCAAACAAACTGTTGAACATTTACTTTCTTAATACTCTATTTTTAATGTTATCAGACAACAATTTTAATCTGAAGAGACTTTAAATTATAATTTTTTTTAAATGTGAGTCCTTCAAATTTTTTTTTTAATTTTTATCAAAAGGAGATCTTAAACTGTTTTACATTTTTTTTAATCTTATTTTATGTATATTTATTGATGCTAATGTCTTTTTAATGTTATAAACCTCTTATTATACACTGTAAAAAACATATGACAATAAGTCATGAAAACAAGTGTTTTTATGTTACCTTAATATTAATGTGTTAATCAGATTTCAACACATTTTTTTAACTTTAACAAGTTTAACTTAATATATTTAGTCAGTTTGACTGATGTAAGTTGAGATGACTATAAAAGTTCCTTTGATTCAACTAAAATGTACTGTGCAGAAAAGAAATAAACTCTCTCTCTCTCTCAGGATGTTTACATCATTACAATTATATCTAAATTACGTTTCTGTTTACTTTGCCTGAAAAGTAACTTGGTTACTCAATAAGCACTTTAATTACTTGACTAAATGTTAAACATCCACATAAATATCAATGCATAGACTATATAGAAAATATATACATTGGTTTTACATTGTTCATAATATTTCATGATAAACACTTACTGAAGTAACTTTACTCCATATTTCTTTTAAATAAAACATTCAAATCTGAATGTAATAAACACATATTACATAAGACACAAGACAGATTTACTTGCTGTTTGGTTGTAATTTATTAAAGACGTTTAAAAGGGATTGTTCACCCAAAAATCATTCTGCCATCATTTACTCTGTCACTTGAGTTTCTTTCTGCTGTTGAACACAAAAGAAGATATTTTGAAAAAT
>CAIGQV010019101.1:11372071-11402461 GCA_903798115.1 Danio jaintianensis | reverse complement strand
GGGGGGGGCAGTGAGATGACTCCTGCAGGAATCGAAGCTCGGGGTAAAACTCCTGTAGGAGTCAGAGCCTTAGGGGGGCAGGGTCCAGCGGGATTCGGGAAAGGGGAGGGGCAGTGAAAACTCCTGCGGAAATGGCCAGGGGGGGCGGGGTGACAAGGGGGCTTGGAGAAAACTCCAGTTAGAAGCGTGGCAAGGGGAGAAAGCTGAGTATTACTCAAGCTAGAAGGAAGAAAAAGAAGAAGAGAAGGCAGCTGGGTCATGCCCTCGCCCTTGAGTAGTTGGTGGTTGATGACTGGCGAGGGTCATCTGGGCTTCTTTTAGGTGCCTTTGGCTAAGACGTATATACGTCTTGAAGGCATCAGATGACCACCTGCCCAGAGTCTGGATCTGTTGTTGTGAAAGCCCTTTTTGTGCTGCTGTGGTGGCTGCTCCTATTCTAAAAGAGTGACTGGAGTATGAGTCTGGGGGCCTGAAGGTGAAAGACTGCTTGTGTTTTTGGAATCAAAAGTGTGTTACTGGGTTGTTTGTGCTGTCTAAAAATGGGGGGGGGCACAGGGATTTGGGTTTTCCTGGAATGTAGACATGTTAAAGTGTTTGGAAGGGTCGTGTGGAGGAGGGGTCCCGAATATATAAATGAAGTGTCCTTGTGTGATGGATGTGTTTACTTGTTTGATGAGGAAATAATTTGTTTCCTTATTGAACAGGGTTAGATCTGGAATGGTAGGGTGTATTCTTATGTTGAAATTAGAAGTTATGGTGATTTCACACCATCTAAGGTGATTAAGCATCTAAGGCATAGGTCTCAAATTCGACGTCCGAAGGGCCACAGCCCCGCTCCAACCTCGAACGAACACGCCCGACCCAACCAATCGAGACGCCCAAGACCACTCCTGAACACCCCAACCAGCTGCACTAGCCATACCCGAACAGGGCCAGAGCAAAACTGCACAGAGCCGTAGCCCCCCCCCAGGAAACGAGCCCGAGACCCATGATCTAAGGACACCAAATGGAAGGGTAAAATCAAGGATGCGGTCTGTATGAATGGATAGGTAACGTTGTGATGGGTGAAATGCATTTGAATGGAGGTGGGAAATGAATTAAATATTAGTGAGTGGGGAAACTTGGAAAATGGTGTGTTGTAAGGGTTTTGGAAGTGTTTAAATGTGTTAAATGCTGTGAGATATGGAGAGTTCTAGGGGCGACAGCTTGTAGACTTAGGGAGATGGAGGTGTTGTGCAAGGGGTGGCTCATGGGAGTATAATATCTGAATAGGGAGGGATGGTTGTTGGAGGCAGTTCTGTTTCTGGAGCCAGCTGCAGAGTTTCCTGAAAGGGAGGCAAGAGAGAGAGAGAATCAGCCATTTATTTATTATGATTAGTTTTTTTTTGTGTCCGTTTGATTGTCAGTGCTGTTGTGGCGAGGGTGATCCTGGAATATTTCTGGCGGAGTCTGGGGGAGGTTCAGTTGGGGCGTGGCTTTTTCTTTTCTTATTTGACAGTCCGGGTTGATCTTATTCTGGCAGAGAGATGGTGGGTTGAGGGTATGGAGCATGGCATGGGCTAGTAACCTGGAGGTTCTTCTTTAATGTGGGGTAGTGAAGTGATGGTGTAGTAGAGTTTTAACCCTTTAACGATCCGGTAAATTTGCTTAAAATGCAAATGTATCTACCGCAGAGTCGACGGATGAAACATTACTTCATTCGTCAGAAATGTCCTCCTCTGATTCATCACTGTCGAGCGGGAAGTTGTTTGCTCGTTTCCTTGCCATTAGTTGCTATGAGTTGCTATTACGCATGAGTTGCTATGGAATGATACAATCAGATTTCTACTCAATATTATTATTATTTATTTATTTGTATTTTTTTTTATTTAAATCTATGATGTCATCAAAACCAATACTTAACTACTTTGATCGTAGTGAAAATAACTATGCTTAGTATATTAACATAATATCACGAGCTTATCTGGCCGAAGTCATATTCAAGGTCATTGCAACTTGCATTTTCATGCATATCACTTCTCTACTGTACTTATGAAAACAAAGTCTGTTGTTCTTGTTTGCCATTGCACTGTTTCAATCCCACAATTTTCTGAGCTCCTCCCCCCTCCACCTGAGCTCATTAATCTCCAGAACTTAAACAGAGCACTTATTTTATTTACATGAATTATTTTAATTTATATTACGTGCGTTTATCAAACCCTGTAAAAAAAATCCGATACCTTACATTGTCGCTGTTAAACTCATGTCCCAGTAAGTACCCAATGTTTTTATTTTCCTTACCTTTCTCTTAAGATATCTATTATTTCCTTTCTCTCTTCTCTATACTTTAAACATTCATATTTAACATGCTCAATTGTTGCAGCCAGTCGTGCTCAATCAAACTCAAGAATTGTGTTGTTTCAGCTCAATTTAAATAAGTAGTTTGAACAAACAGCAAACATCATTGTTGAGTGTACGTTCACAACAGAATATTCGGTTTCCGATCTGACTCATTTACGAACTAAACCTCCTTTTTGGGTGCTCAGTTCAAAGTGAATCATAAAAAGTAATTTCCTTTTATGAAAATAGTCTCTTCAAATTACTTTACAAATGTTATATGGCCATTACTGTCTCTTTCCAGTGCCAAATGTGATTTAAAAAGGAAAGAGTTCACCCAAAAATTTCAATTTACTTACCGTTTACTCACCCTCAAGTGGTTCCAAACCTTAATGGGTTTCTTTCTTTCGTTGATTACACAAGACCATATTTTGAAGAATGTTGGAAACTGGGAACCATTAACATCCATTGTAGGAAAACCTTATACAATGGAAGTCTATAGCTATTTTTCCATTCAAACATGTGAATTAGACTTGTGCACAAAACTGGAATATTACATAAAACCTAAACAAAGCACAGCAAATATTCCAAAATTAGCATAAAAGGTGGAATAGAAAAGCTAATGGTTTCTGGGTTTCCCACATTTCTTCTTTTGTGTTCATCAGAAGAAAGAAAGTCAAACAAGTTTGTAACAAGTGGAGGGTGAATAATGACAGGATTTTTATTTTTGGGTGAACTATCCCTTTAAATGATCAAACTAGTTCAGATGACAATGCATTAGGTGCTGTTCCATTGTTTACCGTTGTTTAATGTTAACTGCAGTTATAAACAACAACCAGACGCACTGTACAACAATACAAAATGCAGGAAATGCAGAAAAAAAGGAGAAAAGAAAGTTAAGGTGTCCTTCTGAAGCCACTACCTGGGGGTTTGAGAAAGAGACCATCTGGTTGACAACACATATTGCCAAAATGAGATGGGACAGGGTGGGCAGTCTTGGCAGCCAGAAGGATTTTACCACAACATTTGCGTTTCATTATCAACAGACCCATCTTCTATTACCGTGGCAACCAGATGATGGCAGTACGAATCGGTCAATACAAGGCACACTATTGGACATGGAGCAACTCAATGGAGGAATTCAAGAAGGTCAGATATCTCCCTTTTTTCAAAGCCGTCAAACTTCAAGTCAACATTTCTGTGTATATAAAGCACTTTTCACAATAAAATAGCTTCAACAATAAAAACTGCCTCAAAGTAGGTTTACAGATAGTCAAACTGTTGTTTCTATGATGGTTTAGTGCTTTATTCTTGAGCAATTTGAGCGATTTAATCACTTATAATGATGATGCAGTTATTTATTTAGATTTAGATCTATTTATAGTTTTGTCTAGCACAAAATTCAGTGCCAAAATGAATTTCAGTTGAGGTTGGGATTGTTCTGTAAAGAGATTTTTTTAATATATATATATATATATTTGCATTTACAATTTAAAGCAGTACATTACCTCTCCCCTACCACAACCACGTCATTGAAAAAGAAGAAAAAACAAACAAATAATATATTCCTACACATGCATACAAATATAATAATAATAATAATAATAATAATAATAACATGTATATCATTCCAGACTTTGAGTTTGTGAAGAGATTTAAATGTGTGTTTTGTGATTCAAAGTCTACACAAGAAGATTGTCACAGGTAAAAAAAAATGCTTTGGCACTTTTGAGCGTTCAAATGTAATTTAGTGATTCAGATAATGGTCAGTTTAGATAATGGTCAATTCTCAAACCATGATTGAGAATATGATTTGTTATCTTGAGAGATAGTTCACCCACATCTGAAAAGTCTGTCATCATATACTCACCATTCACTTGTCACAAACCTGTTTTAGTTTCCTTTTTTTTAGATGAACCCTAACCCTAACCTGTAGACATTGACTTCCATACTATACGTTTTTCTTATGGAAGCCAATGGTTACAGGTTTCTAAGGAAACTGATAAAGGTGTGGAACCACTTAAGGATGAGTAAATGGTGAGTAAACTTTCATTTTTGGGTGAACTATCCTTTAAAGTCAGTTTTTGTCAGAGTCTGGTGTGAGGTGAATGTTTTCAAATGTTTTCAGTTAGTTCATAGTTTCAAATGAGTTCAATGGAGGATATAGTTTTTGGTTGTAGTTTCAATAGAAAAGGCTCTGACTTCAGATATAATGCCTAAATTGTGTTGGATTTCCTTACTGTGGTTGAAAATTACTTATTTTGTGATAAACATTTTGGCTGAAAATTTTTTATATTGCAGTACAATTTGGGTTGTGACAATGAACAAAGAAATAAAAGCTATTTGCTGGCATCAGGAGAAAGGAAAACCTCACTATTACTGACACTAAGAATAAAAAGACTTAAAATCAGTTATTTAAAATACTAAAAGTGAATTTAAACAAAAAAAAAAACATTACAATTTATTTTTCAAAGAGTTAATTAACTCTCTTCAAAGAGTAATTATTTGTGTTTTTTTTAAAGCAAATTTTAACTGAGTGCAAAATTTATCTAAATATAAATATAAAGAGATAGTTGAAACATAAAATACCTATTAAATAGATACTAGTATCTAATGAATAAGTATAGTACCTATTAAATAGATACTAGTATCTAATGAATAAGTACTAGTATCTAATACATAAGTACTAGTATCTATTATTTAACTAGTATCTTATTAATAAGTACTAGTACCTAATGATTTCCTACTAGTACATAAAAAATATGTGCTAGTCCCAGCTGGAATACATACTAGTCAAAACTGAATAATTGATATCTCAGTGACAGATCCCATTGAAATCAATGGAAAAAATTTTAATTTATTACTAGTAACAACAGAATAGTTACTAGTCACTAATAAAATAAGTACTAGTATCTAATTAATAAGAACTAGTATCTATTTATTAAGTACTAGTATCTAATGAATAAGTACTAGTACCAATTAAATAGATACTAATGAATACCTACTAGTATCTAATAAATAAGTACTAGTAACTGATAAAAAGAACCAGTGTCTAATGAGTAAACACTAGTATATTTTTATAAGGCACTAATATCTAAAGAATAGGCACTAGTATCTAATGAATAAGTACTAGTACTTAATGGAATAGATACTAGTATCTAAAAAATAAGTACTAGTAACAAGAAAATAGATACTAGTACGGGCTATAGATTAAATGTCAAAACGGCTTGCCATAGGATGTTGCATATAATCCCTTAAACACATCTCTTATAACCATTTAGTATGGACATGTCATATAAGAGGCAGCTTTACAGAAAATAATAGATAAAACAAAAAAATGGTAAGAAAAATTACTAACAATGCAATTTGGAAACATTGCAAATGATGGAAGAATAATTCAACGTTTCTCAATCAAGAAAAAGTTTGGAGTGCATATTTGATGCATAAGAAGTTAAAATGCGCCTTCATCTGCTTGTTAACTCATAAACAAACACTTGTGATTGGTTCATGAGATCGACCAGATTAGCGAGTACCGATCGGGTCATGAAATGTGATTATCGGCCGGCCGATCGATCGGAGCATCCCTAATAATAATACTATATTATTATTAATAATAACTATAACTATAGCTATATTAATAATACAAATGTCGGTAACACTTTACTATGTTCATAAGACTGTCATTAAACCTTTATAGTCATGAATTATAAACATGTCATGGATGTGAATGAGATTTTATGCATTCTTACGTTGTATAACAACTGTCATTATGTGTCATTTGCTGTTATGACATTTTAAATGGAAAGATGACATTGCTTATGACAACTTGACATAAACAAATATATCACAACCTGTTTTTGTCTTTGTCATGACAACTTGACATTACCAAGACAACAAAAATGGTCATAAATCTGTTATAAACATTATTGTCATGAAGCCATTATAAATGTGTCGTGAATTTTATAACAGCATCATTAATATTTTTTTACCTCAACTACAGTGGTACAGGCTGAATTTGTCATTAAAATGTCATTAAATATTAAAGACACTCTTAATAATTATTAGACAGTCTCACAACACTTTGAATGAGACATTTTAATGACTTTAAAAAAGTGATCTATCATGCTTATGACAAATTTATGACAAGTTGTGTTGTCTTGGTAACGTCAAGTTGTCATGACAAAGATGAAGACTGGTTGTTGTTTATGTCAAGTTGTCATAACAAACAATGTCACCTTTTTATTTCAAATGACATAACTGAGCAAATAATAATAATACATTTTATTTATGATGCGCTTTTCTTAAACTCAAAGCGCTACAAGATATACAATAACAAATTAAAATGCAGAGAATTACAAGAGGTAACACTTTATTTCGATAGTCTATTTGAGTATTAGTAGTCTGTCTGCTTAATATCTGTTGATACTGCTCCTTCAACAGACATTTAACTGACTATAAGAAACTTTGCAAGTACATGTCAACTTACACTAACCCACTAACCCCAACCCTAACCCCAACCTAACAGCCTACTTATAATCTAATGACAATTAGTTGGCATGTAGATGCAATGGAACTTGAATTCAACAAACGTACCATCAAGATAAAGTGTGACCTTACAAGCTTGTATAAAATCCCAGTAATAAGCCAGAAGTCATACCGCAATAATAAAAAAATAAAGAACAATAAATAAGCAAAAGGTTACAAATTGCATAAAAGTGACAATGATGTAGGCATGGGCCGGTATAAGATTCTGATGTTATGATAACCTTGGATAAAAATATCACGCTTCCACGGTATTGTGGTTACTCCTCTAAAATATGTTCTTTTTAAATGTCTGGGTAAAAACTTAAAACTTTTTCCCTATTGTTACAACCTCTTTGATGTTAGTCTAGGGTAAAAGGAATAACATTAAGGTGTGGCAATTTACTATGTGATGGTGGAAGCAAAAAGACCTATACAACAGAAAAGCCAACAAAAGAGATTTAATTTACAAAAGTGAAACCCATACAAAATGCCTAAATATATATACAAATTGAAATATTTACAATAATTAAAAAAATGTAATTAAATTAGCAAGTTCAAAAAGAAAGTAGCAAACAAAAATATTAGGTCAACTCAGGAGTAAGGGGACGCTAGTGATGCCAAACAAAAGAAAGAAATATAACAAACTCAAGAGTAACCTCTTACCTCGCTACAAAGCATAATGAAACAAAACAAAAGAAAAGTCTTCAGCGCCGCACGCCGTATTCTTCCATATTCTCAGCTATTAGATAAATAAAAAACAAAAGATGTCGTTTACATCTTACCTGGTGTCTCTAACAACAAGTTACCTACGTGTTTGCAAGATGCAAGTCGTACGACATCTTCCTTATCCACCTTACTCTCTGAGAAAACACAATATTTTATTTTATTTTATTTTAAGAAACATTTTAAATATTTAGAAATAATTTAAATGAATCATTGACTACTGTTTTTATTAGTTTCAAAAACACAGATTTATTTACAATTTAAAAGAAAACAAATTTATCTTTTCTGCTTGAGATACTGTTGTCCTAAAAAACAAACCAAAAAAATGTATACAAATTTTACATATACCGTAGGAACGGTAAAGCAGAGAATTTTGGTGGTTTTAAAACCTTGACTTTTCCAAACCGCGGTATACCGTAAAAACGGTTATCATCCCATGCCTACAATGATGATCACAAATTAAATGCTTTGCTAAAAAGATGTCTTAAGAAGCTTCTTAAAACAATCCAAAGAAATGGCATTCCTGATAATTGTGGGTAATGCATTCCATAAACTAGGTGCACAGTAAGAAAAAAGCCCTACCTCCCATGGTTTTTAGTCTACAGTGTGGCTTATACAAAGTGAGTCCACATGTAGAAAAAGTCACCAGATCGCAAATGTAATCTGTAGCTAACCCATGTACTGCTTTGTAGGTTAAAATCAGAGTTATAAAATCAATACGAGACTAAACAGGGAGCCAATAAGGACTGGAGTAATGTGATGGCGTGAAGATGTGTGAGTCAAAACACGTGCAGCTGAATTGTGAATGTACTGTAACCTCCTAACATAACTTGCTGGTAAACCAAATGAGACTTAATAACAGTTACAGTCATAAGCATGCATAAAATCTATGTTTAAATAAATTCACATTCATGTCATGTCATGATTATAAAGGTTTCATGACTTAAGAACACCCCTTCCACTAAAGTGTTTCCAAAATGTCTAAATATCTACCTTTACTTTACACAGAAGGAAAGTCACATCATTTTGAAATGACAAGATTTTGGATTAACTATGCTTTTAAATAGTAACATAGAACAATACACCAGAACTGTCATTGATAGAAATCTGTAATACTGATGACTTTGAACCTGTAAGGGCAGGAATAAGGAGTAATTGAGAGAAATTATGCCTCAAATTGTCTGACTTTCCATTTTTGCTTTCAATAAAATGGGCAAGTATCCCAAAATAGAGTATTTTGATTATTTTGACACATCTTGCGGTGCTGAGGTGGCAATGTTTGTACAACCAGTCACATTTTCTTAAAAAAAAAACGCATAATAATCTAGTTATTGTCTCACGTTGCCCTGATTTCTTGGCCCTTGATGCTGTAATTGCGTTCCAAAATGCACATTAGAGTGTTAATGTTATCTCCAAAACAATGCCTTATCAAACAGACCTGAAGATCAGGCAGTAATGAATATTAATGGGGCTAATGGAGCGCGACCACTTCTGCAAACACGCTTCATCTATTAGCGCTCTATTCCAGCATCTTCCCTCCTGCTGCGAGCTGCATTCTGCTCCAGCCCTCGGGGACACGTCTGTCTGTCTCTCACACTCACTACCGCATGCTTCATTTCCCATTAAAGTCACACAACACACACACACACATATGCGCAACCCCTGTCCGCTATCCACCTGGGCCGCGGGCTTCTTCACCGAACGCAAGGGTTTGTTTTATGCCCCATCGGTTGCTTAAATTGCTCTCTCCTGGATGGCCGCTGAATCAATAGCAGCCCCCTTTATCAGCTCATGTGAACTGGAGTGTAACTTCACAAATAATGGTGGCTGATTGCTTGCGAGCTGACAATCGATTGTTTGAGCTCGCTCTCTAGCGCTGAGGATGAAGAGCGTTGAAGCCGGAGTCCAGTCCTGACGGTTAATGTGTTTTCGGGGAGGTTTCACCTGCCGCTTTAGGGTCACACACAAATTCAGATGCGCTTTCACCTCTGTTGTCAATGTAATTTCTAAGCTCAAGAGCGCTGGAATTGATTTGAATGATTGTAGGTGACGTCAGAGATCAAGCACTTTTTTTTGTTTGTTTTTTTGTACGCATTTAGGCAGTGATCCATACTGCACTGCTCTAAAAACAAGGCTCTTTCACCCTCTAGTTTGTTTCCTGTTAAACTCGGTTGAAATGATGGCTTAATAGTATCGGTCACTTGGGTGAATTCCTCTTGAAACCTGTGCGGATCAGCGAGGTGTGAAATGAGAAATTTCACAGTGTAAGTGCTTTGCATCCGATGATCCGCCCTGCCTCACTTTTGGAGCAATAATGCAAAGTATTTTTTTGTGTGTCTGTGTGTGTGCATTGCCTCACCTATGACTTAAGATAGCTGAGAAGTCTTCTTCTAAATTATACATCTCACCAGTTTCACCGTACTTAATGGTTCGAAATCTGAGCTTTCATTGGCAGATGGGGGGACCATTAAATGACAGTCTTTTTTATAGTGCATACTTTAAAAGCATCTTTGCATATTCAAAAAACAGGAAAATAATATTGCTAACGAAACAAATTCAGCATAAACAGAAGACAGCAGTGTCATTATTCAGCTCAATTTAGTTCAATGGTGTTTGAGTTCAGTTCAGTTGCTGTGTCAGTGCTGCGAAAGGTGGTCAATAATGAAACTAGCTCAATTCGGCTATAAGCAGCTCTGCAGAAAACAACAGAGTCGTTATTCGGTTCAATAACAGTGTTGGTGTTGCAGAATTGACGTCATTATCCTGTTCAATTTATTTTGTTCTCCTCTGATAGTGGCAGTGCAGTTGAATCAATGAGATTACTGAATATTAATTGTCTTTTAACCCCCAACTGAGCAAGCCAAAGGCAACTGTGGCAAGGAACCAAACTCCATCTGGTGACGGTAGTGGAGGAAAATAAAAACAACTGTGGAGAAAGAGGGCTCAATTTGGGTGCCAGATCTCATCTAACTAACTTAGGGATGTTCTGATACCCTTATTCCCTTCCCGATTCTGATACCTGAGCTCAGGGTGTGTATCTGTAGAAACAGTCGTGCATACTACTACTAGCTCTGTATAAATTGACAGAATTAATTTATGGTGTGCTTCAGACTTATCCATTAATAAAACATGAACAGATATATACAGTGAAGTAGAGTATTTTTATTATCTGACATTTTTATTATCAGACATTCAACAGTAAAAGTTCAGCCACAAACAAAAAATCTATTGGATTAACAGTATAACTGTATAAAAATCAGTGCAAAAAATAAAGAAATAAAAAAAATGTATATGAATAATGTAGAAAAATAACCTCTTTGAAACTTCAAATTCAGATTTGTTTAAAATAAAATAGTGCATTACCCACTTTTTCACTGCTCTAACAATGGTTGTTGCACA
Organism: Danio jaintianensis; assembly: GCA_903798115.1. Taxonomy (NCBI): domain Eukaryota; kingdom Metazoa; phylum Chordata; class Actinopteri; order Cypriniformes; family Danionidae; genus Danio; species Danio jaintianensis. The sequence continues at coordinate 11,391,499 of CAIGQV010019101.1, read as the reverse complement.
ACTTCCTGTTAAGCAAAGCTAGCGGGCATATGTCTCATTCAAAAAGATGGTATCGGATCGGTTTATGGTTTTAAATACTCGTCGATCATTTTTGCAGTATCGGCGAGTATTTCTGATACTAGTATCAGTATCGGAACAACCCTATAACTAACCAAAGAGTTGAAAAAACTTTTTATTAAAGCAATTTAATTTAATTTAATTTAATTTAAAGAAAATTTTCCATGGTAATTAAATCCTGATTTATTCTTCTGTGTATCCCATGGTCACCCCTGCATGTAGCCAACACTAATGTGAGCATTTATACATCTGAATTCTGTCTGCGTTGCTCTGCAATAACACTCCTGAAACACTAGTAGGCAGTGGAGTTTCTATGTTCCACTGTGTCAAGTTTCTTTGCTTGTTCTTTTCTTTGATGTGTTGAGTTTATTGTGTTGAGTGGAGGAAAACATTTTGCCTCCAAAACACCCCAAAGTGGCTCAATAATATTTAGATCTGGTGACTGTGCAGGCCATGGGAGATGTTCAACTTCACTTTCATGTTCATCAAAACATGTCACCAGTCTTGCTGTATGTATTGGTGCATTATCATCCTTATACACAGGTTACAATGTTTGAACCAAACATTAGGAGGCATGCTTTTTGGGGGCTTCTCCACACCGTAACTCTCCCGGATGTGGGAAAGACAGTGAAGATTAACTCATCAGAGAACAATACATGTTCCACATTGTCCACAGCCCAAGATTTTTTCTGCTGTTCTAAATGTATAAAGTGTGTGCAACCGCATGTGTGCATGCAATTGAAAAGTGTGCTGTGAGCACAGGTTGGGAAAGTTTCTTTTCCTTAGATGAGAGAGATTTTATTTTGTGCTTGTGTTCATTTTATTTGTAATTTCATAGGAATATGACTTGCATGATTTACATGATAGTGTTTTACACAGAGTATATATATTTCTTTTTTTTTTTCCTGGCAAGCCAACCCACAGCTCACACTTTTTGATGATGATGGTACATATAAAACTTCATCATGTTGTCAGTGCTCTGGTATGAGCTCTGTGAAATGTTCTTTGGTCGGTTATCTATAATCTGTTCAGTATTTGGTTAAAGCTAACGCGGCTGCCGCCACTTTCAGAGAGATAAAATATTTTTATCTCGAGGGCCTGTAGCGTATCGCCATGCATGTGAAAGCGGCAGGATTTTTGGGTGCACAGGCACTGCTTGCGCACTGCCTCCCAGACGCAAGTGAAAACCACTGCCATTTTGCTGATTTCTGCAATCCAAATTTCACCAATTGAAAATTAACTAGACCCACGTGCGGCCTATGGGAGAACAACTGACCACATCTGACAATAATGCCAACGGCTTTTACATGACTTCCAAAATCAAGTTGTGCAAAGAACACGCACTCAACTTACCAGTTGAATATTATATTATATTATATTATATTATATTATATTATATTATATTATATTATATTAGGGGCTGCACAGTGGGTAGCACGTTCGCCTCACAGCAAGAAGGTCGCTGGTTCGAGCCTCGGCTGGGTCAGTTGGCTTTTCTGTGTGGAGTTTGCATGTTCTCCCTGTGTTCGCATGGTCTTTCCTGCGGGTGCTCCCCCACAAATCCAAAGACGTGGTATAGGTGAGTTGGGTAGGCTAAATTGTCCGTAGTGTATGGATGTTTCCAAGTGATGGGTTGCAGCTGGAAGGGCATCCACTGCGTAAAACATATGCTGGATAAATTGGTGATTCATTCCACTGTGGCGACCCCAGATTAATAAAGGGACTAAGCCGAAAAGAAAATTAATGAATGAATGAATATTATATTATTCATTCATTTTCTTTTCAGCTTAGTCCCTTTATTAATCTGGAGTCGCCACAGCGGAATGAACGGATACCCTTCTAGCTGCAACCCATCATTGGGAAACACCCATACACTCCTATTCACACACATACACTACAGACAATTTAGCTTACCCAATTCACCTATACCGCATGTCTTTGGACTTGTGGGGGAAACCGGAGCACCCAGAGGAAACCCACGCCAACACGGGGAAACATGCAAACTCCACACAGAAATGCCATCTGACCTAGCCGAGGCTCGAACCAGCACCTTCTTGCTGTTAGGCGACAGCGCTGCCCACCGCGCCCTATATTATATTCATTCATTCATTCATTTTCTTTTCGGCTTAGTCCCTTTATTAATCTGGGGTCGCCACAGCAGAATGAACTGCCAATTTATCCAGCATATGTTTTACGCAGCCGATGCCCTTCCAGCTGCAACCCAGTACTGGGAAACACCCATACACTCTCACATTCACACACATACACTACGGCCAATTTAGTTTATTCAATTCACCTATAGCGCATGTCTTTGGACTGTGGGGGAAACCGGAGCACACAGAGAAAACCCTCGCGAACATGGGGAGAACATGCTAACTCCACACAGAAATGCCAACTGACCCAGCCAGGACTCGAACCAGTGACCTTCTTATGAGGCAACAGTGCTAACCATTGAGCCACCGTGTCGCCCCTATATTATATTATATTATATTATATTATATTATATTATGTGACTTTGGACCACAAATATTGTAATTTTTTTTTATTATATTTATATTATTAAATGCTTATTTATTCAGGTTTCAGACGTTGCATAAATCTGAATTTCAAAAAATGTCAAAACCCTTGTGACTGGTTTTGTATTCCAGGGTCAAATATGAGTTTTAATAATAATTAATTGACCAAAAAAAAAGTTTTATTTATTATTTTGACTTACATTACATTAGTATTTATACATATTACATTGCCAATTGAGTAAATTGTTGCACCCCTACAAATTTTTACCCATTCTATCTGAACCCATTCTAAAAATCTGAGATTTTTATTTCCTGTTTGTTTCTGACTGTATATCCTGTTATAATGAAAACTTCACTGTACAGAAGTTCAATTGGTTGCGAATGGCATCTTAATCTAGGATATTTTAAGAAAGCTTTTTTTTCCGAGCATCACCAAATCCAAGTTATTTGATGTTCGAGCACATTTTTCATGGGTGATCCATTTGGCCCCCTTACTGTTTCTTTCAGCATGCTAACTTGCTCTCGTTTTTCAGCAGCAGCACAGAGCCGCCCGCGCTGCATTATTAATAGAGGAGCGCTGTTGCTTTTGCTCCTTGGGCCCAGGCTGAAGCACTCTCTCCAAACCTTGTGGGATTTAGACTGTTTCATGCCTGTAAGATCAGTGTGTACTGAATGCTTCAAAAGACAGAGAGCAAGTCGCAGGCCAGATCATACGGGACTCCGCACTGCCACGAAAAGTGTGTGCGCACCACAACTTGCTGCCCAATCCCTGGGTGACACAGCACAATCTTTTATGTAGTCACAAGCCCCCTTATAAATGACCCCCTCAAACATATGCTGGTGTGAAGAACACAGCAGAATATCAGGACACTGCTCATTTAGAAGATACTCATCTCACTTCCCAGTTCCCACAGGGCTCAACAGGATAAATAAAACCCTGCAGACTTTGGCAGGTAAATTCACAATAGCCTCCAGCTATGAGAAGATCACACACACTCACTTCCGAGGACTGGAATTGAGAACCACTGCCTTAACCCAACCCTCACAGAAAACCTGTGGCAAATTTTGAATAACAAAAGACCCCATTAAGTATGATTTTTAAGATTTTGAATAATGAGGATACAAGGCATGTCCTTGAAGACAACCTTAACTCTTTCTCCACCAGTGTTTTTTTTTTTTTTTAAGTTGCCAGCCACTGCCAGGATTTCTGAGGATTTTCAGCTAAATCCGATGACCCTCAGAATATTTTCTGACAGGAATATATGAGCATATTATATATCAAAATAATGAACCAAGCCTCTGCTTTCAAACTGAAAAGGTTTTGCATTTATTATTATTATTATTATTTGTGTATTATATTATTTGTGTATTATTAGCATGTTCTTGTTTTATCCCCACTTGAATGCATGTAGGTTTCATTCAAAACAGACAAAAAACAAAGATTTTTTTTATCTAAATTTCAAGGTATATAGTATGCACGCACAGAGATCTGTTTTTATTAAAATTTACATTTTTATATTTTCAGATAAACAGTGTTTAGTATTTTTAAAAATAATTTATTTTCTCTTTTGAGCTGACAAACACACTTTGAAAAGCTTTGAAGAATGTGATGCTAATTTATGCAAACATTTCTTTTTTAAGTGCAAACAGCAAAGAAAAAGACAGTAAAAAGAGTAATATTGTGAAGTACTCTAATTTACTAATGAAATCTTGTCAAATCTTTTTGTTTTTCATAATCTTGTATTCATGCTTTCTTTTCGTACTCTGTTTGCTCCAAACTTTTAAATGATTGCATATCACAATTTCCTTGATTCACCACATCAGCATGTTACAGGTCACGTAGAATGGCATTCAAACTCACGTTATTAGCATTTACCGCTGAATAAAGCACATGAGGTGTACCTAAGGTGATCATTGTTCACCTGTGAGAAATAGAAACCGTTTCTAAAATAGAAGTTTCAGGTGTTGTTTAGGACAAAGTATATAAAGTATGTTTTATTATGTAAAATATTTTTTCTATTGCGTGCCGTTGCTTTTAGTTAGAAAACGGTTCAAATCAGCCTTTTCGATAGTCAGGCACACTCACGTCAAAGTGGCAACCTGCACTTGCGTGGACTCGTCAGAGGAGGAGCCGAGTGAAAATGTGTTTTGATCCAGGAGTGCAATACCTAGTTCAACCACTGGGTGTCAAACTTACATACTGCACCTTTAAATATGATTTCTGAAGGATCATATGACACTGAAGGCTCATTCAACCATTACTACAGTGCTCAGTTTCATCATGACAGGAAGAAATAACATTCTAAAAGTACTAAAAAAAAATGTCAAATGAAACATATCCAGTTTTGAAGATGATCATTATTCTCTTGCTTTCCAAACAGGGTATAAACTTCTGCCCTGGCCAGGAGGTTCCTGGTGTCACCACACACACTCAACAGGAGCACACCATGCAGCCACTCATCTTCCACCTGGGACGAGACCCTGGAGAGAGATACCCACTCAGGTGAGTGCTGATGAGTGGACAACAGATGCCAAGAAACACACTAGGCTATTTATTAACTGGTTAGTTCACCCAGCTTTATGTTTATTACTCACACTCATGCCATTACAGACCTCTGAAACCTTCGTTAAGATATTTTAGGTGAAATCTGAGAGCTCCCTCATCCTTCATAGACATCAACGGTCCTGACTCATTTAAAGGCCAGAAAGGTACCAAAAAAACATCCTTAAAACAGACCATGTGCCTTCAGTGGTTGAATCAGAACATTATCAATCTATGAGAATACGTTTGTGCACACAAAAAAATAAATGACTTTATTCAACAGTTTCTTCTCATGACGTGTATCTAGGATCTAGGATCAAATATTTGTGAATGTGCGTAATATACTGACACTGAGGAGAAGAAACTGTAAATTAAATCGTTATTTTTGATTATGTGCACACAAAAGTGTTCTCGTAGCTTAATGATATTCCGATTGAACCACTGAAGGCATATCGTCTGTTTTGTGGATTTTTGTTTATCTGGCCTTTGAGTGAATCTGGAACCTTGCTGTCTATGGAGGATGAGGGAGCTCTCAGATTTCACCTAAAATATCTCATTCAATTATCATTAAATTAAGTGGTACATATGAATTTTAATATTCTGTGGAAGGTGTAGGACCAAGTAAAGTTCGTCCAATCAAATCATTCGCTCCGAATATTATGATAGGCTGTCCTACCTGCCTCTCAAAATATGTAATTGCGTACCTCTGCACACCCTGTTTGCATGGAAATGGACAATGTCCTAATAATAAATAATAATAATAATAATGCCATGTGACATGACCATAGCCAAACGGTGTTTAAATATTTTTGGTAACATTACTTTTATTTCATTTTATTTTGTTTTATTTATTTATTTATTTATTTTAGAGCTGCGCAAAAGTTAATCGTGATTAATCACATCCAAAATTAAAGTTTGTTTTGACATAATTTAAGTGTGTGTGCTGTGTATATTTAATGTATATTATGTATATGTAAATACACACATGCATGCATATATTTAAGAAAAGGTTTATTTATATTTAGATATAAAGCATATATGTATATGTTACAAATTATATATAAATTTAAATATCTTTGTAACAAAATTGCTTTGTATAGTTTTGTTTGCATCACATATACATAATAAATATATGCAATACACATATGTATATTATGTCAAAACAAACTTTTACTTTGGATGCGATTAATCGTGATCAATCTTTGCCCAGCACTATTATTATTATTATTATTATTATTATTATTAATAACATAAATAATACAAATCTCATTGTGTGTTCCAGAGAACTAAAGCAAATACAGCGGGGAAAATAAGTATTGAACACGTCATGTTTTTTTCCTGGGAATAATATTTCTAAAATAGCTGTTCACATGGAATTGAACCAGATTTTGGTAAAAACCCAAACAATACAAACATAAAAATAAAACAAAACAAAAAAAATCTGAAAAATGAGTTATGTTTAATAACAATGGAATGACACAAGGAGAAAGTACTGAACTACTGAACTGTCTGGGCTTTCACTGCCTTTCTACACCTCCCTTTCTTTATGTGTTCAATACTTTTTCCCTGTCAATTTCATTTTATTATGCATAACTTAATTTGTAAACTAATTAAGTTTGTTTTCTTTGCATATATGGATTTCTTTGGTTGTTACCAACATCCAGGGAAAATTTCAAGTCAACAGCGCCTTTAGAAATATGTTTTCTGAGAAAAATGGTGACGTGTTCAATACTTTTTTTCCCCGCTGTATAATGCTTACTCATCCTTTAAAAGGGTCTATTTTGTGTTTTAATGCAAAAGATTTGTGGCACAGTGTTGGAAAAAACGAAAGGCAGCAAACCATCAGGAATTATTCAGTAATTATACCGTGATTTCCTAAATTGAAAACAAAAAGAAATTCATAGTTATCTAGAGATGTAAATTCTCTTGAGTTTTTACTAGTCAAGGTCTGCAGTTGGAAACTGAATTAGGCTTCCACTTTCTTATTCAAATCCTACTGGAGTGCACAGGTGTGTAGATATATGTTTTGTATGACATGATACATGCACGCACCGTGAACGCTCTCGCTGATGGATTATATAAACAACAAAGGAGAAACACATCAGAAGTGGACTAAGCTGAATCAGTCACCCCATCCAGACTAATGAAGCGCTCAACTACATGGAAGGAGTCTGGAATGAGCTCACGGTGTGTGACATGTTGGCCCGTCTCGGTTCAGCACAGCTCGTGTACATCAGGAGGGGGCCGAGGTGGAGATTTGTGGTCCATTGTGAGGCTCAGCTGTCGATTGATTGTACAGTCTGGAGACGGTTTATTAAATGCGACTCTTTCTGAGCTGAAGATCACTATCTGTATTATTCACCGCCTGTTGGCTAGAAGTTAAAATGGCAGGACAGGAGAGTAATAGAGACGCAAAACAAAGACATCTTTAAATAAAAATGATTCATTGGATTTACTCAGTTTTCTTAAGGTAAGTGGTTGCAAACAATTTATATGAGCTGAATTTAAACAAACAAATTAAGTTGAACTGTACTAAATGTAATTTGTTTGTTTTAAATTCAGCCCATATCAATTGTTTGCAATCACTTACCTTAAAAAAAATGTAAATCCAATTATTCTTTTTTTTTTTTTTCGTTGGGAAAATACAAGCTTAAATATGCAGATCAGATGCTCCACTTTTTTGTAAATAGGCTTATTTTACACATCCCATAGAATTAAACAGTTGAGTACCATTTTTGAATCCATTCAGATGATTTTCGGATCTGGCGAGAGCACTCTTTTAGCTTAGCTTAGATCGGATTAGACCATTAGCATCTTGCTTAAAAATGACCAAAGAGTTTCAATAATTTTGCTATTTTAAGTATAAATCCTGTACTAAGACTTACGGAAAATGAAAAGTTGCTATTGTTATGGCTAGGAACTATATTATTCTGGCGTAATAATCAAGGAACTTTGCTGCGGCATGGCTGTAGCAGGCACAATGATATTACGCACGGTTACCTCACTGGGGACTATTTTCAGATTCAGAATAATATTATTGTATATAAATCATCATAAATTATCATATCATTATATATAAATTAGGTACTATAATCGTGGTTAATTACAAAAACAAAATGAGTTATATGAAAGTTATCATTAAATTATTCATTACAATATAATAAAGTTATATGACACTGCATGAGCTTTTCCATATTAGCACTGGTTTTTGTACAGTTAGTACAGAAATAAAGTTAAATGTTTCAGTCAGTGACTAATGCCTTAAAATATACAGTAATCACCATTTGAAGTGGATCATCACCTTTAATCAAAGTTTTCCTAAAACTATTGAACAACTCCCATTCTTGTCCTAGGAAAATAAATTTTGATTCACTTCGAATGTTGACTACTGTATAAGCAAAATCCAGTTAAGTGTATGGAGAGTCAGTCAAAGGCTTGATCAAACTTGGTCTGACAATGAAAGCTGAGCGAAATCCACAACAATCTTAGATCTTAGAGTATCAATTGGCAATTTTAGGCCAACTGCAATAACAATGAGAATAATAATAGTATTAATAATTACTTTTGCATAATTACATTTCCTGTAATACAGCATTTATTGTACCTGCCACATCTCAAACCACATTTTGAATTTGTTCATATCTTCTGTGTGTGTTTTTGCTGCGCTCACATGACCTGTCTTTCTTTTGATTGGTTTCTGTTTGTTTGTTTTTTCAGTAAGATTAGCCTTTGTCCCCTTCAGCCCTCTTTCACACACTCATTCTTTATCTTTCCATCTTCATCTGTCCTCGTCCTTCTCTCTGTCGCTGTGTTTTTCCTCTCTGTCCAGCACACACACACACACACATTTCTCTGTATTTATCATGCAGTTGGTGTTTTAGGGTGTCCTGCACACCAGAAATCACAGAGCTCTGCCAATCTTTTGCTTTCAACAGAGATGCTGTGTTGTAAGACACACCGAAAAATAAAAAAAACAATTAAATTCACGTTTATTCAAGATGGCTACATTCAAATAATCAGAATTTGTGTTTTTCTGTACTGTATTTCAAACTGGTGGTTCAGCTTTTAGCAAGTTGTATAAACTGTATTCTCAGTATTTGAAACTTGACCACATCTTTTAAACACTCTTTAAACATATCTTATGCATTCATGTCAAACACTTCTTCATTATGGGTGCATAAGAGCTAGGGATGCTATAAATAGCGTATTTTCAAAATTAGCCAGTTAGTTTGATGAACAATCGCTAATCCTGTGTAATTAGGTTGTTAGTATTCAGAATGTATGACTCTCAAGAATTACTTAGTTTTTTTTTCAACCACTAACAATCATTGTGCAGTACTGAAGAATCAGCCAAACAAAAGTCTATGCAGAGCAAATTGTGAATAATATTTTGTTTTCACACAAAATGAACAGATTTTTCAAAATTCCCAGACACTTTTGTCATACATACTCTATTGACCGATGGGAAATTCTATGCATTTTGTACCATATATATTTGAAATATAGAAAATCTTTCCAGAAAATGACATTATCATTCCATGCTGATTGCAATTTTGACTTTATTCTCGGAAATTGAGTTTATTCTCAATGTTATTTTATTTTATTTTATTATTTTATTTTATTTTAAAATTTTACAAATTGTACATTTTTTTCTTGGAATGTAATGAGTTTATTCTCAACATTTTATTTTATAAAATTTATTTTATTATTAAATTAAAAATAAATACAGTTTTTTAAAGAATGTAATAAGTTTATTCTCAACATTTTTTCAAGCATTTTTTTTTTTAATTGTTGTTAGGCTCTAATCCTTATTGCTAATCCTATTCCATATATTTCTTTTAGTTTGGCTGGTATAAAAGAAAATTTGAATTTAAAATATATGAAGTCAATATTATTAACCTCCTTAAGAATTTTTTTGTTTGTTGATTTTCCACTTTCCTAGTTAACCTAATTAACCTAGTTAAGCCTTTGAATTGCACTTTAAGCTGGATAATAGTATTTTGTGAAATAACTAGTAAATTATGGCGTACTGTCATCGTGAGGCATCACAAAATAATTAGTGTTTAGAAATAAGTTATTAAGACTGTTAGGTTTCAAAAAGTGCTGAAAAAAACAACTTCTTTCTGTTAAACATAAATATTTGAAAAAGAACAAAGATTTCACAGGAGGGCTAATAATTTTGTCTTCAACCATATGTGAAGTGGTGTACAGACAATTAAACACATTAAAGCACACATTAGTTGTAGATTGATTGAAAACCATAACTCATTTATTGTAAAAACAGAGTAACCCTCTTTCACCTTTTTTAGATTTATTTTTCCATCTTGCTGCTTTTGTTGTTGTTGTTTTTTCATATATATCTCTACTGTTTCTTGAAGAGAGACAGAGTAATTAAACATTAATGTTGTTTTTGATCATCTGTCTATTCTCTGCACACTAGAAGTGAAAAAAGAAAGATTCATCCCCCCAAAAAAATCAATAGCTGTGTTGAACACTGGAGAGGAGAGAGCTGTTAGTTTGACCATCTTCATCCTCCTTATCTTTCTAGTTTCCAGTAGATGTTTTTTGGAATAGGTCAGAATGGTCCCCTCCTCCCCGTTCCTCCATTCGTTGGCTTGCCTGTGAATCCCCTGTGAATGTGTGTCAGGCTGCTGACCGTCTGCTCTTCTGTGCACCCAGCTGGAGCGGTCGGCGCTCATTAATCTCTGTCTACACCTAAAGAGCCACTTAAGATGATGTAGAGCCTGTCTATGCACATACCTGCAGTCCGGCAGCAGACTGACAGCACAGCCGCACAAGTTCACTGTCCTTCACACACACACACACACACACACACACACACACACACACACACACACAAATGTATTGTTTTTCGGTCACACTTTACAATAAGGGTCCATTAGTTAATGTATTTACTAACATGAGCTAATTATGAACAATGATTGTACAGCATGTATTAATCATAATTCAACATTTATTAATGCATTATTAACATCCAAATGTATGCTTGTTAACATTAGTTACTGCACCGTGAGTTAACATGAACTAACAATGGACAACTTTATTTTCATTAACACATATGAACAAATACTGTAATAAATGTATTGCTCATTGTTTCTTCATGTTAGTAAATGCATTAATTAACTAATTATTGTAAAGTTTTACCTGTTTTTCTTTTTATTAACATTTTACATCTAAAGAAATGCTTCTGATCAATATTTTTGGTTATACTTTAGTTTAAGTAAACATTCTTAGTAATAACTAGTGACTTATTACCTCCTATGTATACGATATTTGCTGTTTACTGGTACACTGTTAACCATTTCCTGTAGAATCTACAGTAACTTATACTGGCAGCAGTTTGCCAGTAACTTACTGTAAATCAATTACACCAAAAATACTGTATTTACAGCACCATTTATCTTGCTGTATATGTATTTACAGTATCTTACAGTAATTTTCACAATGCAACTTTAAACATACCACATAACTGCCCTACAGTAAAATACACTTCATAATACAGTTAAATACTGTGTAATTTACAAAAAATGTTAAGTGTACTTATGAAGTACATGTACTGCATGATCTTTATTATACATCCCCAATCCTACCAAATACCTAAACCTAACTACTACCATAAGAACTATTAATAAGCAGCAAATTAAGTCATAGGTAATAGTTTAATAATTAAAGGTGGTGTGACCAATTAAAAAAAAAAAAGATTTTATGTGAGAGGGAGACAAAGCTGTTTATCTCTACCTTTGGTCTTTCATTTTTGGTTTTGCTTGAATGTTGCATCCACACCACTAGGTGACAGTAGAACATCTAAAACCACAGTAATATTGACCTCAATGACAATCACATACCATTTAATGACTTTTTTTTGAGTGTTAAGTAGTTTTTAATATGAGTGTTAAGTAGGAGATGAAGTGTCGGCGCCAATAGCCTAGTGGTTAAGTGCGCCGACATATAGCGTATAGCATATAGACACCATGGTGCTCACGCCGACCTAAGTTCTATTCCCAGCTCGGGGTCCTATGACGATCCTTCCCCTCTCTCTGCTCCCAATGCTTTCCTGTCTGTCCTCCACTATCCTATCCCAATAAAAGGAGAAAAAAAAAAGTAGGGGTTGGTCCTACTGATTGGTCAGTCGTGACATTTCAAGGTATGCTATTCCAAGACAATAACCGCTGAATAACACAAGCTCATCCGGGAACTTTGGATCACCTTGACCGTCAGTGAATATGTTCAAATCCATATACTTGCATCCACATTATCTGCTTATCTGTCATGCTGTGGTTTATTGACTGTTGACCGCCTTGTGAATAAATATGTAGATAGTATATGCTTTATTCAGCCAGTTTTGTTTGTATCAGCTTTGCGTATTTGACTGTTTGGCGCCATTTTGTGACTGAATTTTGTGCAAGTGAGTGTATACTCCATCAGCTGTTTTAATTTCTGTCAGCTTTGTGTTTAATTAAAGAATTAATCAACTATTACAGGCCAGAACAATGTTTTGTGTCTAATTTTTATGTTTTGTGGCAAGTATCTGTGTAATAAGTGGGAGAAAGTACATCCAGGGCAGTTGTTTTTGCAGAAAAAAAAGCCCTTCAGTTTTATACAACAGCCCTTCGCTTTGCTTTGGGCTGCTGATAAACCTATCTGGCTTTACTCTGTGATCAACCTCCTGGATGTACTTTATTCCTAACATAAAGCCCAACAGACTCATCAGCAATTGCATAAGACTGAATGCCTTTAATCTGCGAAAACAACCACCTAGATGTACTTTATCCAACTTTTTACATGGCTACTTGCCACAAAATGTAAAAACATTGTTCTGTTATTGTACATTAGTTGTTTAATTAAAGACAAACTGACAGAAACGAAAACGGCTAAATGGAGCAGATGGAGCATACACTAACATGTGTATTATGCAGTCACAAGATGGCGCCAAACATTCAAATACAGCTGTGTGTCAGAGAAGCATAAAAATTCATTTGAACGTAGTATGTGTGCAAACTTAGCCAAAAGATTTTTCCTGTTGTGTAATTTTTTAACTTCGCTCTTAAAAATGACAAAAAAGAAACAAAAAATATGGGGAAACCAAACATAATATATGTTCTGTCCCAAAATATGCACACCAAGGATTGGATGACAATAGGTTTCTATCCACCTGTTTGTATTCCTACTTTGGAATATCGCATAAAAAATACTTTATGGAAACACCAAGATGTGCATACATTTTGAAAACTTTTTATCCAATAAGAAATAATGCACATAAACTATGATGTAAATACATTTAACAAATATGTTCCAGCATGCACATGAAAAAAAAGTCATACGATTTTGTTTTAACAGATAATGTGATGACAAAAATGGGTGTGATGTTACAGCATTTAACAGACATTACAAAATTCCTTGTTCATTCTAAAATCCCCTAAATAACATCTGTCATCAAAGTGGATTAGTATTATTACCGTCTTGAGCTTCTGAAACCACATTGTGTTTCATCTTCTGAGACGAAAGTAATTTATTATATAAGAAAAAAGGCCCAAGGTAGCTTCTTCTAACAGCATTTTCCGTTCTTCTCTCTGAAATTGGGCGCCAGCTTATCAGGAAGTGACTATTTTGTTCTCTTTGATTCATTGGATGGAAACAGTGCTTTTTTAAGCATGAATCTAATCCACATCTTTGGAAACAGCTAATATTCACACCATTTCAGTGTAGACTAAAGGCCAAAATATAGTGGAAAAGGGCAAGTCGTAGGTGCAAACTCAAACCCTCCAAGAGGAATTCCTGTCAGTTTAGATTTTGCTTTGATCAATTCTGCAGATTTTCAAGCACATAAAATACCAATTCCTCATGTTTCCATTCGTTAATGGCAGTGCTTTCCTAACCAAGCTCAAGGAAATTATTTGGTTCACACAACCCCTTGCCATGCTGCCCCCCATCTCACAGCCTGCCCTGCCCTTCCCTGCCTGTCTTACCCCAGCACTTAAGTCCCATCCTGCCCGAGGCTAATGTAGCAGGCAGCTCGGGCCTCATCTGCTGCCGACAAGCACTTCAGCCCTCAATCAATAGTGCTCGTAGAACTGCTCAATTTCCACCGGGGGGGAATAAGAGGTGGGAGAGAAGCAGAGAGAAAAGGCAGAGGTATTTGATTGCCTCTTCAGCTCAATTCCCTTGTCTAGCTCCAACGGTGTGCGTGTGTGACTTATTTTATTCATTCATTCTGTTACACTTGTTGGCGTTATTACCATGTGAATACCGATTGGCTCTTGTTTCGTTATGTAGCAGCGCTTTCTGCAACACAACATTCGAGAATGGTGTTTTGTTGAGTGTGTGTGTGTGTGTGTGCGTGTGTGTGTATGAATGGCTAATCAGTCTGGTGACACACCTGAGCAATGCCCCTGCCCCCTGGGTGTCATGCATTATAAATCAAAAGACTGTATTTGCATACATTGTTATTATTAATCATGCGTCTACAGTTGTAGAAAGGAAACCAGGGTTCAGAAAAATGCTAATGAGCCATGCTGACTGTGGACTTTCTATTGTTTGTCGGGACTGTGGGCATAAATAAACATGTTATGCTTAATTATTGATTAGGGACCCAGGGGCATAAAAACACAGGACATGCTGGGAAGGCAGCATACGTTTAGCAGATCCAGAGCCGGTGCATCTCGTCCCTTGGTGCTGCATCTTCACGTCTATCATGAATAGAAAACCAAATGTTTCCTGTGAGTGTGTGTGACCTGAAGCCCTCTGAATTGATCCAGCATCTCACCCAAGAGGAGACTGGAACTATATTGAAATATTTTGACACCCATTAAAAGCTTCTGTCACCGTTTCACACTGTGTCCCCAAAATGTTTCCACAACAAGGATGCGATTTGTTAGTTTCTTGTTTCTAGCGGTTAGTCGCCTCACAGCAAGAAGGTTGCTGGTTCGAGTCTCTCCACATTTCTGTGTGGAGTTTGCATGTTCTCCCCGTGTTCGCGTGGGTTTCCTCCGGGTGCTCTGGTTTCCCCCACAGTCCAAAGACATGCTCTATAAGTGAATTGGGTAAACAAAATTGACCGTAGTGTATGAGTGTGTGTGTGAATGTGAGAGTGTTTCCCAGTACTGGGTTGCGGCTGGAAGGGCATTTACTGCATAAAACATATGCTGGAATAGTTGGCAGTTCATTCCACTGTGGCGACCACTGATAAATAAGGGACTAAGTCGAAGGAAAATCAATGAATGAATGAAAGCCAAATGTGGAATTTGTTCAGATGGTGCTGAGAAATAGGGTGAGATAAAACAAAATGATTTGACACTTCTAAATTTTTGTACAAAGAGGTCAGATTTAGATTTTCTGTTGGTCTCACACATCCACATACCACGAACTTGCAGGTCACAGTTTACTAAGATTGAACTTTGGAACGCAGCAAACTTTTTGAACGAGCTTGGTTTTGCATGGCGTTTGCATGTTATGAATGGAGCGAAAAGTGCAGTGTGACTACAGCTTGAGCTAATAATCCCCACCCTGGGCGGGGCCTTTACAGCTTGTGCTACTAAGCAACAACAAACAAAACATCTGTGTTTGTTTTAAAGAACCTGTGATGTGCTTTGAATGTGAACATTTTATTCGAAATTTGACAATCTCAACTGAAGCATGAAGACAGGGCGGGAATATAGTAGCTCCTCCCCTTCTTAAAAAACAGCCAATAGCGTTTTGTTTTTTTAAGCTCTGCCAGTGAGAGTGGTTGAGCTCAAGTGCATCAACTGAAAAGCAAATGAGAAGTGGGACATGTCAGATACTAGAAAGCATTTGATTGGTCAAAATTTGATGAGAAACTGAATATGAGGTGACGTCAAAAAAATCGTTGAACCATTTAGGCGGAAGTGACAAACTGCAAGCTTTGCATATCAGATTTACATCTTCTACATTTTTTGGAGCACACTAGCTTATAGATATCCTTAAGACTAACATACTAATACTTACTCATCTAAAAACTTTAACGCCTGGTCAGTTTAATATTCAGAAAGCCGGCATTGAAAATCTGTGTGAGTATTTACCTGTTCTCTTTTTTTTTAAACTGAGTTCTCTTTTTGTTAACAGAGCTCTCTTTTTTTAACTGAGGCTACACTACACGTCTGCACTAATCTGGATAAATTTGAAAACGGCTGCTTTTTCATCTAAAAATGCTCCATGTCAGTACTATCGTTTTCAATTCTTTCCGTCATCCACACGGTTTCGTTCATTACTGCGCATGCACACAGACGTAAGACGATTTTACCTGCGTCATATCCGCCTTCTGTTTATTTACATTAAACGTAACTTACGTTAAAATGCTGCAGCAAAATGTCACAACTGTCATCTGCTTCCGCCGCTGAACAACAGCTCCCAGTAGACATTCTGTGTCCTTTGAAGAGAGGCAATATGGAGAATGTACAAACTGACATCAATCTTTAATAAAGCTGTAAAAACAGATCGCGTCAAAAATATCTGCTTTAATTCATTTTGTCCACCATGTTAGCTGAATTAGTCACATGACTAAAATGCTTCATTGTTTTTAAAAGCCTCCGTTTTTACAGTCCATGCTGTAAGACGAAAAGAGCGTTTTCAAATTGATCCAAGATACATTTTCGTTTCCTAAAAACGCAGTCTCATTGTAGATGGAAAGCCAAAACTGAGAGAAAAATATGCGTTTTTAAACGAAAACGTATTAATGTGGACATGGCCTGTGTTCTGTTTTTTACTCAGTAGCTCACTTTTTTACGGTGTTGTACATGTACATGATGCAGAGTGTTAAAGTTTGAGTCCGGTGAAGCCCGATTTCACTAAAGAGATAAAAACAATGTTAAATCAAGGTAAAACTACACTGTTGTAGTGCACTTTACACTTCCTTTTGCTTTTGAAAGTACTATTGGTTGGGTTTAGGTCGGTGGTTCCATAGTCTAGGTGATCTGTACGACAAGCATTTCTCAATGTTTCTGAAACATACAACAAAATGTATGTAAGTAACGTATTTCCGATTCACAAAAATGTGTTCCTGTTGTACTCTGAAGCACATTTTAATATGTCAGATGGAAAAAATTAAAGGG
The DNA here is from genome assembly GCA_903798115.1 of Danio jaintianensis. Lineage (NCBI taxonomy): Eukaryota > Metazoa > Chordata > Actinopteri > Cypriniformes > Danionidae > Danio > Danio jaintianensis. The sequence continues at coordinate 11,374,298 of CAIGQV010019101.1, read as the reverse complement.
ATGGTTCAACCTAAAAGAAATTTCTGTCATTCTGAAAAAAATCATTTACTCATCCTTTGCTTGTTTCAAACCTTTATGAGTTTCTTGCTGAAAACCTGTAGCCATTGACCTCCATAGTATTTGCTTTTCCTACTATGGAGGTCAATGGTTACAGGTTTTCGTCTTTCATCAATCAATTATCTTCTTTAGTGTTCAACAGAATTAAGAAACTCATAAAAGTTCGAAACCACATGAGAGTGATTAAATAGTGAGTACATTTTCATTTGTGGGTGAACTATCGCTTTAATATCAGAAATAAGAAGCACATTTTGTCCAACTAGAAGGGGAGGGGGAATGGGGGGATAAAATCCACACCCTGATGACTATGAAGGATGAGTGCGAGGACAACATATCACCATTGATCTATATCATCATTGCATTTTAATGGCTTGTTTAGAATAAACAGCTTCCTCATTCATCTGGGTGTCAATTTCTCAGCTGGATAAAGTCTTATATTGGGACGTAAACATCGAACTCAGGGCTTAGCATAGCAATTGGATAGTTTCCAACTAACTCTAGATTTAATGGTCCCCTCAATTGCCTTGAAACATGCAACATTATTGAATTTGTTGACATAATTTTGATTGAAAGAGCAGCTCTTTGTCCTTTTAAAAATGAACAGTTGCATTTTGTTTATATTTGTTTGTATTGCTCAGCCAGAGATAAGTGCTAATGGTGCATTTCACAGCCATTTCTCCTCCATATCACTTTAAATTATATCATTTAATTCCAAATTATAGCATTTGATTCAAATTTGTTCAATAAACATTGTGGCCTTTGCCAACCTTTGAATGCTGAAACTGAAACTGTATGTGTGTGCGTAACATATTATTTACACTGTTGGAGAATAGTTCAGCCCCTATATAGAATTATGTGCTGTTCACCATATACTGATTTCAGTTACAGCTTTAGTATCTATTTATAGTATAGGTGTGATTGGATGCTTCAGATAGTAGACTGCGTTTGATTGGACAGAAAAGGTGCATACGACTTGAGCCATGGCTGCAGCCGGTGATCAGCAAGATTAGCCGAGCGCAGGCGGGGGCGGAGTTGAAAACGGAGACGTTAAACCAGACACTTCGGGGCTCAAAGTTGCTGCAGTCACATGGCGTGATCAACTATTTATTTATTGCAATAACAACAAAAAATAAAACAGAATACAGTCTCTAGGTGGCATGATCAATGATGATAATTATTTTGTTACAAGTCTGTAAGACTTATTTTAGTTGATATTTTGGTTATTCTTTAAAATATATAATTTAAATAGTTTATGAAGCTGAATAACCTTCAGTAAATAGCATGTATAAAAAAGGTCGAAAATAAACCTATGCAAACAATTTTACGTTTATAAACAAATTATTTAACAAAAAATATGATTACTGTAGTAAAATATTTGTAGTCCTTTAAAAAGCATGATATGTACAAGATGGCTTAGGAAATTAACTGTTTTGGAAATTTGTAGACTGAAGTTGTCCAATAATAAACCCGAAACACACGTTGTCATGCGGTGAATCCAGCCAATCATGTAATATCGGTGTCGTCATCGCAGCTCCTGCAGTCACTCTTCAGATGCTGCACTGACTGAGTCTGCCATCTGATCTCGGAGCGATGTTGCAGTACTTTGATGCCACATGTGACAGTCACGTGGCGTCAGCGCAGCATCAAGTCTGACAAAATTTCTAACCAGCATGCACCGCTTTTAGACAGATCGGTCTGCGCAGCACTGCGTGAAGTCGAATGCACCTATAGTCTGTGAAGAAGATTAAGTGCAGAGTGATGTCATAAAAATTGCTGATCCATTTTGGCAGAAGTGAGAGATTGTACGTTTTGAATGCATAAATCTTTTAAATGCAAATTTTTTTATTGTTTTAAAGCACACTAGTATATAGATAATTTTAAGGCAAATTTATTTACGTTATGTTTTTTTTATGCCAGAAAATGTCCTTTTTGATTTTGTGTGGAGTTCGAGTTGGTTGTGGTAATTCTTTTTAAATGTATTTATTTATTTATTTATTTGTTTGTACGTAGTTCACTCATGATGTATTGTTAAAGAAATAGGGTCTAGGAAGCAATAAAAAATTAGCCATGATTTAATCTTGTTTTTTTTTTTATGGAGTGTGTCAAATTGGTTTGCTTTAATAACTGTCATTAAATCACAATGTCCAAATAATCCATATTAATAATAAAT
>CAIGQV010019101.1:11343101-11365121 GCA_903798115.1 Danio jaintianensis | reverse complement strand
ACACACACACACACACACACACACACACACACACACACACACACACACACACACACACATATATATATATATACTATAACTATTATTTTGGGTATGTGTATTTAGTCACATAAATAATTTTAATTTTGTGCAGTGCGATAAAATCCGAATATTACTGTGTGTGTGTGTTTTAAGGGACAATACAGTATTTTTTAAATCACATTTGCCTGTATTTTGAGTTACCTTATTTTTGTACAGTAATCATAATAAAATAATGAGGAGACAACTTGCTTGTCCTCCTGTGTAAAGCTGTTTACTACAGCTGCGAGATCTACAGAATCCACTGGGATTTCGCCCTTCAGTTCCATTTCGGTGCTCCTCTCCTTCATTAGGGAAATAATGATCCTTTGCGGATGGAATGTTTGTATATGAATTAGAAGTCTATGGGGTAATAATATGTATCATAATAAAATACATTCAAATGTATAATGATATGCCATTTTGAAATTTATTTTCCCACGTAAATTAAAAATGTACCTTTTATTACGTCGACGTAGATGTCACGTGGTGAGGAAGCGCGTGCTATTCGTTTACGTAAGCACGTGGACTTTTTTCATTCACAAGTCCAAACATCGCGCGCGTCATGGCAGATAAACTGGAATTAATCGCCAAGTGCATAAGAACTTTCCCTGATTTCCCTACGAAAGGGATTCCGTTCAAGTGGGTGTTTATAAACTACATTGTTTTTAAATGTGAGCAGTTTTAGAGAAGGGAGAAGCGGGATTGGAGAAAGCGGAAGAGTGTGGCGTTAATGAGAGATGTATAAGTTTGACAATAAAACAATTTTGTGTGTCAAATTGTCTGTTTTGTCTGCAGAGATATTTTCCCAATCTTGAAGGACCCGAAGGCAGTTACTGCAGTGACAGATCTCTTTGAGGAGCACGTAAGAAACACTTACCCTCAGGTGGATCTCATAGTGGGTAAGAGTGGTTTTAACTTTTTTATTCCATAACAAGAACAATAGCATACAAAAAAATGAGGAATACAATGCTTACATTTTCCCACATCAAAGGAACAAATCAATAGAGAATAAAATTACAGGGGATGTATAAATTACAAAAAAATCGCATAAGAAAATGATTCTAAAATTGCATACATCCTTATAGCTTTTTTATTTTTAATGTCTTTTAGGGTTTCGAAATAATGCTTAAATATGCAATTTTAAGTGGTTTTAACATGTATATATCGTGTGGCACGTAACACGACACAAGGTTCAAAGTTGCAAAACTCCCTATAACCGTGGGTTAATAAAAACCTACCGAAACCCATCCAAATGTAACTCTGGGCCACAAAAAGGTCCATTTTTGGAACCTGAGAGGTGTGCTTCATGTGAAAGCTGAATAGTTTGTTATTATTGGTCAATATATTTGGTTGAGAAACAGCTATTTAAACAACTAGAATCTGAGGTTTCAAAATAAATAAATAAAAATACTGAGGAAAAGCCCCATTAAATTCGTCCAAATTGAGGTTTTAGCATTGTATATTTCTAAACAAAAAGAATGCATATATTTATGGAGGGAAGTTTAAAAAAATGTCTTCATGGAAGATAATCTTGACTTAATATTATTCTAATGATTGTAACGTAAAATAAAAATCTATAATTTTGACGCATACAATGAATTTTTGATTATTCCCACTAGGGCTGGGCGATATGGCAAAAATGCAGTCTCCATAATGATTTTCCATATTGAACGATAACTATATATTTCGATATAAGTTGTTAATGCTTCCAGATTTAAAAGAGAACCCCAACAATGACTGAAGCCACAAAAATTAGAGGGTCCATTAAATGGCATAACATATTTTCGTCCAATAAATTTTCGGTGGCCGAAAATTTGGTACATCTCTAATATCAACACACTTTTAGATTCCCATAGTTGCACATTTCTGCTGTGTGTTTGGCTCTTAATATAGAGTAAAAAAGTCCATAGCTTATCATTGTTATTGACAAAAATGTTATTGCGATTCAATATATAATATCGTTTATCAGCCCAGCCCTAATTTCCACTAATATACCTGTGCAACATAAGTGCTGAAATACAGAATTTATAAAAGGCATTAGACAGCAATTCATAAAATAATACACAGCTATACACCAATAGAATATTGTTAGAATCATACATGGTTATAGGTGAAATAATATTTAATTATGATTATTGAAATCACAGGACAATCTCCAGTATAGAATATTCCTGAAAGATTAGCTTTAAAATCCTTGTAATGCCCTACAATTTACTGGCTATCATAATTAACTTATTTTGGAATATGTTAACAGAGTAATTTCTTTTTTATAAATAATTTATAATAGTATGTTAATTGAGGTTTGCTTATTGATATTATAACTTGGTTCATTTAAGCATTTATTTATTTACTTTATTTTATATGCTTTTAAAATATATTTTCTCAATTGTATTATATCTGTCTAGTCCTGTCTTGGATTTTGTGATGTATACATTTTAAGCAAAAAAAAAAAAAAGTAGTAAATTAAATGAGTAAATAAATAAATATGCTGGAAAAAATGGTCTTTTTCAATCCTCACACTTTTCCTGAATTAGTCTGACTTTAAGGGTCAGGTCTTTCAAAGCTTGTCAGTAAACAGCCGCTGTTTTGATTGGCTAATGTCATCATCACTTGCGCATGAAATGGTAAACAAGCCCTTTTATTATTGCATGACATAAAACCGTTATTCACAGATAAATCTCCTCGCTTTCTCTCACAGCAAACTGCTGGAGCAGCTACGGGTGTGCAGTCGACAAACCTATAAATATATGAAGAATTGTTTTTTATATATATATATATAGTCCTGAATAAAATGTCAAAACTATTGCTATCTACTTATAATCAGGATGTAATAGTTTGTGTCGGAACAACCCAGAACTGGACCCATTTGGCAGATCCCCCTTCTCACACACGAACTATAAAAAGACATTATAGTTTTGTGCTTATGTGGCGAGTATAGTTTTACACATCAGCCTAGTCTATTCTGTAGCATTGGTGATAACTCCTTTTTTTTTTTTTTTTTCTTTTTTTTTTTTTCAAACAATAATCATAGCTCAATTTCTTTTCTGGCTACACCAGTGTGTTGAAGAGGAGTGGTTAAAGACATTCTGCCAAAAAAAGTACATAATTCTCCAAAATAATCCAATACCTCATTAAAAAGAAAACCTGCAGTGTTAATGGATGGTTGAGTTGAGTTTGTGAATAGGTTTCTAATAAATTATATGTAAATATAATTCATGTGTAGGTATATGCTATGGAGTTATGGGCCAACATAAGCAGAACACTGTTAAAAAAAATCTTTACTTTTGTTAAGTCCGTGTGTAAATTCATTGCGTTTCCGCTAACACAAAGACTTGATGTTGCAATTTCTCCACAAAAAAATCCTAAAATGTCAAAAATGCTATATCTTATTTATTTCTGCATTAGGCATCTCTAATCACAACATCTAAAACGTTAAATATATTTATTTCTAGTGTTTTAGTTTTTTCTGTATTTGTCTCTTTCAGGGTTAAGAGAGTGAAAGTTTAGTACTGTAACAGTCATGTTTTCTCTATTCTCTTCCAGGACTTGATGCTCGAGGGTTTCTATTCGGGCCACTTTTGGCTCTGAGATTAGGAATAGGATTTGCTCCGATCAGGAAAAAAGGGAAACTCCCTGGTCCCACAATATCAGTAGCCTACAGTCTTGAGTATGCAAAGGTAACTCTGATTTGAAGGTTATGCGGTAGGGCTGCACGATATTGGAAAATCCAATATTGCGATATTTTATTTTTCTGCAATAAATATTGCAATATAAATACAGTTTCATAAGATAGTTTAAATAGCTCTATTTGACCGTTTTCTGGGGAGCATAACAGTATTCAGGTACAGAAAATGAATAATCACAATGCAATAAATGCTTTTCTTACTTTGCTTTGTCTCCTTTCTAGTCCAAATATCTTTCAACTGGAGAAGAAATAAGTCAAAATTAAGATTTTTTCCTTAAAACAAGTGAAATGATCTGCCAGTGAGAGAAGTAAAATGATCTTGTTTTCGCTTTGAAATGAAGATATTTGGACTAGAGACAAAAATTCTAAGTAAGATTTTTATTTGTATTTGTTCATAAATTGTATATATTTTTATATAAATACAGTAATTAAATACAATTCTGTGGCTCCTGGTCAACTATAATTCAGACATAACATTGCATATCTTGCGATGTGACTATTGCGTGTGTGCACATTGCGATATCGGTGCTGAAACGATATATTATGCAGTATCACATCTAGTTTGTATACTGTTCTAATGCAAGCCTGTGTTCATGACTTCATTCAGGCCGAGGCAGAGATGCAGGAAGATGCTGTGTCTGCTGGACAGAAAGTGCTAATCATTGATGATTTACTGGCTACAGGAGGTGAGGAACCTGTGTAAAATGCTTACTCAAATGCTCAGATTATTGTTAGTATTATGGGGATTTTATTATACTAAATTAAATATGCTGCAGTTTCTTGGCATAGACCTGAAAATAAAAATATTCGACCTGTGGATCTTGCATGTATTGGAGCACAGCCTTGAGATTGGTCTCTTTATAAAGAAGACAAATGTGTAATTTAAAACTTCTGAAATAAATGCTGTTTAATGGAGAGATTTTTCTATACACTTATGTAATAGTCTTAATAACTAATTTCTACTCATTTGTTTTTGTCTTTGGCGGGATGACAATACTTATTTTACTTTTTTTTATTTTATTTTTTGCAAGATACTAGTATTCAGCTTAATGTGCAATTTAATGGCTTAACTAGGTTAATTAGGTTAACTAGGCAAGTTTGGTTAATTAGGCAAGTCATTGGACAACAGTGTTTTTGTCAGGAAAAAGAAATGTCTGAAGTGGGCTAATAATATTGACCTTAGCAGATATTAAATGTATTATTTTGTTTTTATTCCAACCAAAAAAGTAAAGAAATATATAATACTTGACACAGAACATAAATTGAATAAAATAATGATCATAAAAAAAGACATGTATAATAACATTTCCTTGTTCTGCTAAACATAATTTAATCTAACCCACAAAACCCTGACACAACGTAGTATTTAATGCACTTCATGTTTTCACTGATGATGTAGAAATAGATTTTTTCATTCTTTTTTTGTTATCGTACAATGGTAAAAGATATCCTAATCAAATCAATGTGATGTGGATGTGTGAGGTCACAAGTTGGTTTATTTGAAGTATTTTAGGTAACTGGTTACAATTTATACCCCAAGCACTACATGTTTTATGTGTATATAAACACCTATATCTACACAGCCATGCATAATATATTACATGGTACAATAAATTGAAGCATGAGGTATCTTGACTTCTACTGGCAGTGTATTTATCTACAAAGTTGCTCAATGGCCAGTAAATCCCCAGAACAGATGAGAAATAAATGTAAATATTTGTATACAGGGTTCATACGGTCATGGAAAACCTGGAAAAGTCATGGAATTTTGACATGGCATTTTCCAGGCCAGGAAAGGTTTTGGAAAAAAAGAAAAAACCAACAAAGTTTTAGAAAAGTCATGGGAAATTGTTTAACAAGTACACTTGAATATAGGTTAGTTGTCTTTACTTCGTTTCTGTCTTTGGCCAGTCACAGTGTTAGCATTATCTAAATAAATATTGCATAGATATAAAAATAAATGTAAACTAAATAGATTGTTGCATGTTTTATAATATGCTGTAATAAATTTGAACGTACATTGCTTTTCTATTATTTACCATGTACGCGTAGACATTACATAACACATTAGGCCATGAGAATTTACTTGAAAGTCTTGGGAAAGTCATGGAGTTTTAGGGGTAAAAATGCGTATGAACCCTGCATATTCCATCAACAGCTACAATATAAAATTTTTCCATCTCTCGTCAGGCACTCTGTATGCAGCCATTGAGCTGATCAAACAGCAGAAGGCAGAGGTTTTGGGCTGTTTGGTGGTGGTGGAGATCAAGTATCTCAATGGATCTGACAAGCTGAAGCCCACACCGGTCTTCTCTCTAATACAGTACTGATGGTCCTATACTTTCACATCATGTGCTGCTCTGTCTTATTTTAAGGTATTTCAGAGTAACAATATATTATTGGCACTATGGTTTACACTTCAGGAATATTAAGGAATTCCAATCAATTTTGTACTATTATTATTATTATTCTAAGGTAATTTGTATTCTACCATGGAAAATTACATTACTTGTAAAGGAGACATGCTGTGTATAAAATCACGTCAAACTTGAAGTAGGTACTTCTTTTAAATAATTACTTTGCGATCTGCAAAACAATGCAATCTGGGTGACATGGTGGCTCTGTTGTTAGCACTGTCGCCTCACAGCAAGAAGGTTGCTGGTGGCATTTCTCTGTGGAGTTGGTGTGGGTTTCCTCCGGGTGCTCCAGTTTCCCCCACAGTCCAAAGACATGCGCTATAGGTGAATTGAATGAACTAACTTGGCCGTAGTGTATGTGTGTGAATGAGTGTGTATGGATGTTTCCCAGTACTGGGTTGCAGCTGGAAGGTCATCCGCTGTGTAAAACATATGCTGGATAAGTTGGCGGTTTATTCCACTGTGGCCACCCCTGATGAATAAAGGGACTAAGCCGAAGGAGAATGAATGAATGAATGCACTCTGTACAATGTTGGCTGTTAGCATCAGCTGTTTCACTTGTCTTTAAGAGATAGTTCACTTAAAAATTAAAATTTACTCATTATTTACTCTCCCTCAGGTGGTTACAGAATTAAATGAATTTCCTTTTTCTGTAGAGCACAAAAGAAGGTCTTTTAAATATTGTTACCCACCAAGCAATTGTGTGTTTAATAGACATCTAAACAGATGTAAATTTGGGCTCATTCAAAATCTAATAGCCATCAAAGAATAGCCCAAAACTAGACTATACGCATCAAATTCACAGATTAGACAGACTTCACATGTGTAGTCATTCATTACAGTGTATTTGATGACTAGTCTAGTTTTGGGTTATTCTTGGATGTCTATACGATTTTTCACTGACAGCCCAAATTTAGCCTTGTTTTAGCCTAGCCGTCTGTTTAAATGTTTATTAGACGTCTATTAGACATCTTTTAAACAAAAAATGATTGCCTGGTAGAAACCGACCATAGTAGGAAAAACATAAAATGGAAGCCAATGGTTTACGGTTTCCAAGATTTAAAAAAATTATAATAATCTTCTTTCGTGTTCAACAAGAAATAAACTCAAACAATATTTATGACAATTGAAGGTTGATTAAAGGATTGCATCATTTTCAGTTTTGGGTGAACTATCCCTTTTATTGCAATTTATGAATCCTCTAGTGGCCTCTTTGGATAGCAGCGTGTCTATACACGCACACCAGCAGTAGTAGGGTTTCTTGAATACCAGGCATTAGTACAATCCCAAATGGTACTCTGATCTCTCGCAAAGTAAAGACTGCTGCGTTCCAATCCAATTTCAGACGTTTCTGCAAACTTCCCTTCTCGATGGAATCCCACTTTGAGTTTACTTCGTGTACACTCAAGCACCTATATGTCGCACAATGCAATGCGAATGTGATGTCACAACAGTGATTTGCATTGTGTAGTAGCTTTCAAAGGTTTAGGGTATTCCATTTAATCCATTTCAGATGTTCCACCAGTAGTGGACACTTGTGTAATCAATGACATACATCTGAGTAAACGAGAAAGGGAAGTTTACAAGTGAAGGGCATAAAATGTTGGACTGGACTTTCATGATCTAATGCCACTTTGACAGTTCAAGGTCAAGCTTGGTGATTGCCAAAAAAGTGGGCACTTGAAGTACCCTTAGTGCTAAAATAATAAATGGGACACATGCACATGGCTGTTGTAAAGCCACAGTCACACTTCCATTCATACACGTGAATGCGCCAGACCGGAAATGCAAGCAAGTTTTGCATGTCACTGCATTCCAAAGTTGAAGCTTGGTGAACTCTGACCTACGAATTTGCATGGCATGAGGCCAATAGAAAATCAAAATGTGACCTCTCCATACAGAAATGTTAAATATTGATATCAGTCTTGCTTTTTTTTTGTTTTTTTTTTTTATTCCACTCCGCATCATACAACAGAATTGTGCATGATCAAACTCTAGTGTGGCTATGGCTTATGTCAACAAGCACACATAAATTGGCCATTTGGGATTGGACTATGCCATTTTCATATGCTGTAGCAGGAAAGTATATAATTTGGGTGGCAGTACAGTTATAGATGTGTTTGATTTGAGCTTCTGTGCATACATATAAAAACAATAGCTTAAAAAGTCATTCTTTGCATGAACTTGTTTTTATTGTAAATGAATCAACGCACACTGGTGAACTAGAAGAACCACAAGGTTTAAGTTACCAAAGGTGCCAAACTTAGTCTTGATAGACTTAAATTCTGCTACATTTAAACCTTTTACATGTGTACATTTTTTAATTATTTTGTTAAAATCACAACTTCAACAACTTCGTTAAAAACATAGTGAGCGTCAGACTTGAAACAGTCTTGTAAAATGAAACATCTGTGAACAAAGCTAAAAACAGTAGTCATCTAAAAAAGGTAAAATCCAAGCATAATCCATAATAAAATATTGCACATGGTATGGTCTCAATTGTCTTGATTGAAAATGTCCTCAAATGCGCTCCTCTTCCTTCATCTTTTGGTTGAGTTTGTCCAGAACAATGTTCAGGTCTGTGGTCTTGTTCAGTTTGAGGTACATATCCTTCCTGATTGGATGTATCGTTAGCCATGCCGGCGTTAACTCAGCTAGCAGACGAAGATGTTTCTCAATTTCATCTAAATGAGAATGACATTTAATTAATTCTAAAACCCAGTGACAGGGTTCATACGGTCATGGAAAACCTGGAAAAGACATGGAATTTTAACATGGCATTTTCCAGGCCTGGAAAAGTTTTGTTAAAATCATGGAAAACATATCTATATACTTGAATATAGGTTATTTACTTCTTTTCTGTCCTTGGCCAATCACATACTCACATTATTAGTGCGGTGTAAGCATTATCTAAATCAGTTTTACATAGATAAATATAAGCTGAAACTGAATAGATTGTTGTGTGTTTTACGATATGCTGTAATAAATTTAAACGTATTGTTTTTTTTACCACGCCTATGTAGACATTGCATGAAACATTAGGTCATGAAAATTTACTTGAAAGTCATGGAAAAGTCATGGAATTTTAGTAGTAAAAATGTGTATGAACCATGCAGTGAACTACAATCAAAATAAAGTACAATAGCTAAACTCTTTTTTTTCCACATTAATTTCTCACAAACAAAACAAGATTACAGCTATTTTTTTTTTTTAACAATTTTTAAAAGCACCATTGTGTAAAAGAGGAACTAAAAGCCTGGGCTGGCCATCTGTACTAACCAGAAGTGAGTGGAGATCGGTAACTGGCGATCATGCGGTTGCAGGCGAGCTCCATGATGAGGGCTGGTTTCTTCTCTGCCACAAACACATTTCTCAGGATTCTGGCCAACTCTGGCAGCCGTGACATCATCAACAGACGCTCCTCCTGCTGAGGGTTTCGGGTCATAGCAGCGTGCAGCTTCTGAGCCTCTTTAGCACGAATCTGAAAAGGGGAAAGAAATACAGATTTGTTTTTTGTCAATTAAAAAAAATTAAAATAATAATAATAATAATAAAAGAAGACTTTTGGACTCACCCTTTCCAGCAGTGACTGAGAAACTCCTTTCAGGGCCCCAGGGGTCTGTGTTGGGGTCGCAGCTGATTTGGCCGTGGTCTCGGGCTCCTTAACACATGCAGTCTCTGCTGTTTTCAGGGCCATGTTAGCCAGCGCTTTCTCCATCTGGAACAGTAACACTCACAATTCAGTGACACATTGCTTATGTTTGTTTGCAGATCAATTTTGAATTTTAGTGACAGACTTGAAACGGTTTAGTAAAATGAAATACATCTATGGAAAAAAAACTAGTCATCCAAAAAAGTGAAAATGCTCTTGTTCGTTTCAAAATAAATATTGGAATGATGAGCCCTAGCGTTGTTAAATTATCAACTCCATTACTAAAACTTAAAAAAAACAATTCCCGCTAACTGTTGAGCACATTTTTAAACCGCTGATTGGCCATTGTGTTCGCATGCTCAACAGCTTCAACTGTGATTGGCTCTGAGGGTCACTGCTTCACCAACACAGATAAATGGACACTGGTGTGTTTAAAATCCTTATCTATCAGCTGATCCGTCAGTGGATCTCTCATATATCTGCTCATAGATTGATCAGCAGATAGACGTTGCTTTCATAAATCCAGTGTCCGTGTATCTGTGTTTACACTTGGTGAAGAGCGATGATCTGCAGGTGCGAAAACATCTGTACCAGCTGAACTACTGAAACAAACTTTGTTTTGACTGAGTTTTGTTTGAAAATATCATTTAAATATTTTCTTCGTTTTTATTTGAAGTATACTGGGGACTTAAAGCGCTGACCTTGGGTGTCATGAGAGCACGAGCCTTATCCAGCACTTCCTGCGCTGAGGTCAGTTTCTCGGTTTGAGGAGGTTGAGGCAAATCACTTGGCTTGACATTGGGAACCTCGTCCACATTAAATCTGGGATGCCAGCGGGTCAGTTTTTCGTCAGGGACAACAATAGGAGGATTCAGAGAAGCAAGGAACGCCTGCAAACACAAAAGATAATTAGAATATAAATTCCGATTTATGCCAAAAACATTTTCCTACTTTGACAAACTGTAGTATTTTATGAGGCATAGGCTGTGCTCACCTTGTGGTGTCCCTTCACAATTTCAATCAGGTTTTGATGAAAAATGTGCCTTCTTTCTAAAAGACGAGAAGCTGACAACACTGGACGAACACCGTTGAATTCTGGAGAAGGAAACATTTTATAGAAAAGATAAATACGTCAATTTAATGATTTCACTTTTTTTTTTTTTTTTAATGGTATTAGTTTGAGCTGCATGATTTGAGTTCTGAAGAAAAAGGTTTGCTATGCTTGTTTGTAGGGCAGCACAAAATCAAAAGCAATATTAATATAGTAACTTTTCACTGTCAAATAAAAGCATTTAACCCTTTCATTTCATCATCTCAGACATGGATTCTTTTTGCATAAAACTAGGGCTGAACAATATATATTTGGAACATCGATATCGCAATGTGTGTATACTGCAATAGTCATCACAGGATTAGATTTATTAAAGATAAAGATATTCAATATTATTGTATAAAATTATTTATACAGTGATGACCATGTTATTTGATTGTTCAATTTCTATATTTGAATACTGTTAGACTCCCCAGAAAACCAAGTCTAGAAAAAGACTTGACCTGCCCAGTCGATCTAAATTAATGAAATCTTTTCAAATAATCTGGTGAAATTATATTCATATTGTGGCAAAAAAAAAAAAAAAAAAAAAAAAAAACGCAACGTCAGGTTTTTCCAATACCGTGCAGCCCTACATAAAACATCATTTTCTATACAAAATGTACTGCCTATGAATTGTTAGTTAAAAGGGATCGTTCACCCAACAATGAAAATTCTCACCATTTACTCACACAAATGATTCTAAACTTTTATGAATTTCTTTCTCAGTGTTTCCTGCAGGTTTTGCAAAGTCAAATTTAAGACCTTTTTAGGACCATCATGAAGCAAATTTCAGACTTATACAGGGTTAAACACTAAGGATTTTTTCTAATAGCATGGTTGGGCCAATGAAAGATTTTAACTTGCCTAATCAAAACTATTTTAATTTAGTTGTTTCTTAACCACATATTTTAAATGCGTCAAAACAAGCTAAATCTAGTTAAAATATTTACTAGTTCAAAAACTATAATAAACTAAATTTATGCGCAACAGTGTCTAAAATGCATGGAGAACTTTTAAACAAATGTTATTGTAAGGAAGAGAACACCATATTGGTAAATAGAGTTAAATATTTAACTTTGTTAAAACATTTTATTGCGATTGAATGATTGGTCGGCCTGATTGGGTAACTTTACATATACAGAGGAAAATTAAGACCCGTTTAAAATTATTTAAGACCTACAACACAACATTTCTGTCAATTTAAGACCTTTTAAGGCCTAAAATTTTGTTTTTGAAATTTAAGACATTTAAAGACTTTAAGACCCCACGGAAACCCTGCTTTCTTCTGTTGAACATATTCTGCAGAATGTTGAGGGGAAAAAAAAGTTGCAATTTTTTGTCCATAATAGGGACAAAACAAACACCATGGAAGTCAATGGCTGCTACGTCCAACATTCTTAAGAGCATCTTTAAAAATATCTATCTATCTATCTATCTATCTATCTATCTATCTATCTATCTATATATATATATATATATATATCAACTTATTCACTAATGAAAATAAAATGTGTAACTATAAAATGATTGCGCCACAGCAAACAATTAAGTGATGTGCACAAAGAATGAAAAAAATTAAATAAAATGTGTGTTCACAGTTAACATGACAGAACTTTCTCCCAGCTGCAGTTTTGGAAACAGTGCATTTCTCTACGTAATGTTGATGTTTTCTCACCTTCATCAATGACCGGCTCAGCTGTGAGCTGGTAGCTGGATCTCTTTGCTGTGGCACTGAAAGAGATGATGTTTTTCTCCTGGCGAAAAGTATAGGCAGACGGATAAACAGCCTTTATCTGCCCCAGATGACCCTCTTCAAAACGTCTGCGAAAACAGATTTAAAAAAAAATGACTTTCTATAATTCTAAGACAGGCAAATACACAACCAGCATGATTTCATGTGTCCCCTTACTTGCGCATCATATCTTGGACCCCTTGCTTGATCTTGGCGAAAGTGACGGTCTCGGAGCGGTTGAACAGCATTGCGACGATGGTCTCCAGGCTACGGAACATCTCAGCTAAAAGCTTGTATTGGTAGGGCAGAGTAAGACCAGGCGGCACATTCTGAGCTAAAGTGTGGTAACGCTGATAAGCCGGAAGCTTCTCTCTGAAACAAAAAGATATAACTTTGTCAAACCATACAAAGCAAAACACCCTCAGAATATCTGCACATTTTTAAAATAATTTTATAGGACTTAGAATAAAATTTATAAAACTGACCAGAACATCAAAGGGAAAAGTCAACTTTAATATATTCAATACAAGCAGGGCTCGAAATTGACCATTTTGGTCGCGTATGCGCCCGAAATTTAATCTATGCGACCTCATAATATGTTTGGGAGCATTTGTGTGACTGCATATAATGGTTGTAGTGTGACCTGTTTTGATTTTTTCTAAAAACATGCTGAATCTGTTTCCCTGCCATGATATTGGTTCATATTAGCTGTCAATCACTCAAGGCTTTCCGCTGTCAGATGACAGGGAGCTTTTATGACTGCAGGAAATGCAAAAGGCTAAAGTTTGAGGAAGACGCAATGAAAAGTACACAGGTTTGCAAACCCACCTAAAGTTACAAATAATGGCGCTGATGAGAGCGATCATGTGGTGAATGTTGATCTGCCAGCTGAGATCAATCGAGTGTTTTCAGAGAGAGTGCTGAAAGACTCGGAGTGGATCAGCTGTTTAATGGCCTGAATCTCCATGTGTTGAATTCACTGTGCGTTCAACGCAAATGGCCGCTAAATGTAAAATCTAACACTGTATACATAATCCCCAAAGAAACTCGCCTTTAAGTTTAAACTGAAACTGCGGCTCATGAAAAAGAACAATATTATCGTGAGAATCCTGCTCTGCCCCGCTCATATATTGGGACTCGCCTGCTTTTTTCCACGAACACAGAAAAACGTAAATCGGCGCATAACGAGACTGTGCATTTAAAATGACACAAACCGAAACCAAAACTTTTAAAGAGTGGTAGAGACTTTTCTTCCTTTCTTTTGTCCGTTCTTTCTTGAGATGCATATTATTTTTCTATTTAGTTACTGATGACTGCTTTGCAGCTTTCAGCATCGAATTGAATGATTTATTATAAACTTACGTTTATGTTTTGTAGCAGAAATATTATTTGTTTTCTAAATTGACATGCATATAAAAACAATAGTGCAAAATGTTTATTTCTTACTGCAATGCTTCATTTGTTTAATGCAAACAATAGATTTATTTTTTATAATGTAACAGTAGGACATTTTATAGCAGATAACTCACATTCAAGGCAGCATGATAATGGAAATGAAGTTCCTTGTTAGTATTATTGTAATTAGTCATTAATATTTTATAATTATTGGACATTCATTTTGGAATTATTGCGTAAATAGATCAAATAAGTCATTAAAGAATTAGTTAGATAGTTGTTTCTGGTTTTTGTTAGTCCTGATTGATGTTGATTTCAAATACAATAAATCCGGTAATATACAATTTGCAGTGGTGCTCATTCATTTTTGGTGGGTGCTCCTAAATTTTTCAAGTTGTACTTGTACTTGGTGCTACCAAGTAAAAAACAAAACAAGTATAGTGAAAATTAATTAACTACCAGTACATCAATGCATATGAATTAGGTTAATATTGGATTTTGCATATATGATTGTGTTTAAGACTGGCAAAAACTGATTATAGTAATATGCAAATACAAAACAAATAAAAATAAAAAAAGTAATGTTGTACAGTGCTCCAAACGAAGACTAAATTAACCTTTTTTTCCTGCCAGTGTGACTACAGTTTGTTAGAGGTTGTGCTGGTGCTGCAACCATAGGTTTTTTTTTTTTTTACTGTGGTAGTAAGGTTATTATAATTTCAATCATCATGATGAAACGTATAAGATAAAGCTGTAACAATTTTTACAGATGACACTGTTTTTATTAATAAAAAATCTAGCTGGATCCCAAGTAATGCTCCTGCTACTCTCAGACGTGCAAACAAAGCACAGAGGTTGATTATTGCTATGCGGGTTTCCAAGTTTGTAATGTCGGATGCACACAAATTAACATTTACGTGAAAACCAAGACTATTAAATGTTTTCAATAAACAGCACGTTGATAATGGACTAATACTTAAATATGAACACAAAAGCCTCACTACACAAATGGCTTTTAAATCGCTTTATTTTGTTAGAAAACATGTAAACATATTAGTTTATCAGAGTGCCAATGACGCTCTCGCCTGCAGTGATGTGAACGCACGGTAACAAGCACTACTATATCCATAAAAATATATAATAAGAGTAAATCTTGAATTCATGATGACTAAGAAAATGTGTCTCACTTGTGAAAAATCGCAAAAAAATATCTAAGGGTGTCTTCACACCTAGAAGTTTGTTTTGGAACCTGGCACGTTTGCCCCTTAGCTCAGTTCATTTGGGCATATGTGAACTGTGCAATTGCGCTCGGATCCGCGCCAAAACAATCGGTTCGAGACCGCCTGAATGAGGTGGTCTCAGCAAACAAACAAATAAATAAATATATATAAGAAGAGAGAATGATGAGTAGAGATATCATTCCTTCCTACCTGTGTTTTGTGTCAAATAAAAAAAAAAAAAAAGTGAAAAATATATCATCATTAACCTCTTGGTTAACTCAACTACTGATATAGAATCAATATATATTTTACAACCCTTGACAATTGAAATGAGGCCATGTATCAGAAATTCTTACCTTTGATTTATATTTGGTGATTACTACGACTGCGGTTGTCACCATTCAAAATGAAAGTGCACCTATTTGCTTATAATGTCTAATTTCTCATCGTCATGAATGAAAATAACGACGTATGACAACTGAGCGAAATCCTGGAAAAATAAACCAAACTCTGACCAATGTGAGGAGAGTTTACTTGCATGTGACTTGTTTGAACTGTTTTGGTCCGTTTAGAAACGTTACCGTGTGAAAGCGAACCGCCCCAAGAACAAAAAGCAACACTGTAACAATTTGAATCCCTGTTTCGGAAGAAAACAATCAATCTATAGGTGTGAAAGCAATCTAAATCAGTACAATTATTGACCAGCTATCCTCACCTTTCCTGTGGTTTAGTTGCAGGCTGTGTTTCGGCAGCTTTAGCTTCCTCTACAACTCGCTCAGCCTTTCTTTGCTGAACTTTGGCTGAGATCTCCCGAGCTGCGTCAAGCCTCGCTTTCAGCCCTGACAGCGTGGACACAGGGGCAGGCGAGGGAGTCGACACATTTTCAGACTGTCCCTTCAGTTTCTGCAGCTTGGACTTCAACGCCGCCACATCCTCTCTTGAAAAAGTTTTCTAAAAGAACAAAAGCATCTTGATTAACGTGGAGCTGGAAAACACCAGGAGGTCCTGCACAGGTGTGATGATCACCCAATGCGTTACCTTGCTCCTGGTCGCCTGCTTGGGATTTTCGTCTCCATTGGGTTTGTTAACAGGAGAGGTATTTGCATTATGATTAACTGTGTTTTTAGGCTCTTTTCGGGCAGTTTGTTGAGGTGCCTGAGGGCTGCTGTTGGCCAAGGGCTCAATGCTCTACAGCAAAACAACACAGACTCGATTAACAGTCATGCAACCGAACATTCAGAAAACTATGGAAAGCAAGTCTATTGATAAACATTTAAAGAAAAGTATATCAACAGTACAGCTTCGATTATATTTTGAAACCAATCCCAATGGGACAGAAACAGAATCATAAGATTGCATTGGAATAAACTAACAACAACAAAAAAAGTTGTTTGAGTGTATAACTGAGTCTTAGTCAAATACTTTTTTGAAATGGGATGACATCTGGAAAGTTATTAAAAGAAATGATACATTATGTGTTAAATTAAATGTATAGTTTAATGTTACTGAAGCTGATAAAAAAAATGAGATGTTAAAGAATGAATGTACTTTGTCAAGTAGTAGGTTATGGGTATTTTTTGTAATCGTGTACATGTGTACAAGCTTTAACATCTAACAGTTATTTGGCTTTCAACTTCACAACACATTTGGTTTGTTTTGATCTGGAAGAGAAATAACTGCATAGTTCTTTTTAGTTAAGGAAGGAAACTTTGCAAGTTCTTTAGTACCCTCATTATACTCATGCATTATTATTCATTATCTTATTATTTATTTATTTTAAAGTGACATTTCAATTATTTTGGACCTTCAATAAATAATGTCTAAATATTTTTTTGGACTAACAAAAATAAAAAGTAATGTTATATCACTGACAGTTTTTGTAAATCTGTCTAAAGTATTAGGCTATAAGACAAATTGTTGACATTGAATATTTGTGTTGACATATTAGATAGAAATATAGACCAATCTAGAGTTATTCAAAGTTACTTGAATCATGTCTAATCAAATGGGGCAAAATATGATAAGATTCAAAATTTTACATTTACTGAATAATTTTTTTTTTTTTACTAATTAAAGGAATAGTTCACCCAAAAAGAAATTTTTTTATTTAACATTACTAACCCTCAACCGGTTCCAAACTTTGAGTTTCTTCTGTTGAACACTAAAGATGATATTTTGAAGCAAGCTGAAAGCCTGTAACCATTGACTTCCATAGTATTTGTTTTTTTTACGGTTACAGGTTTCCAGCTTGCTTCAACATATCTTTCATGTTCAACGGGAGGAGGAAGCTCAAAACAGGTTTGAAACAAGCGTCTTGAGTAAATTATGCCATTTTTAGTGATCCATCCCTTTAAGTATGAAAATATCAATAGTTTACAGACTTGTAGTGCATTATGGGGATTAGAGAACATGCCCTTTGTCTGATTGCTAAACATTTGCTTCATACCACCTAGCTGTTTTTGAACAACAAAGTAATCATGTACCTTTACTTTGTCGTCGTTTGTCAGAAGATTGAGTTTTTTCCTCGCAGTCTTCTGTCCCGCGCGCTCCTCCGGTGAGCTCCTGCAGTTTTGGCCCGCGTTGAGCCTCTGCCGCTTCTTGGCGCTGCTGTGCAGCTCGGCTGTGGACGGAAACAACACCGAACACACGTCAAACTCCGGCGAGCTCCGCTTAGGGGTCCTGGGACTCGCCGTTAAGCCCTCAATCTTCACATCTCGCGAATCTGCGACGGTTTCTGCAGTTCCCGTCGATAAAGCCTCGTCGATGACTTTGAGAAACTCTTGCTGAGTTTGTTTCTGCGGCTCTGCTGTGGTGATCTCACTGTGCGTCGCTTTACGTGAAGAGCGTGACGTTCTGCTCGAACTCCTCGGTTTATTGATCACCGCTGATTCTACTACATCCCCGGACACCTTTTGTCCCTTGGACCGTAAGGATCGAGAAACGCCAGGTTTCTTACTCTGTGCAAAATAATCAGTAACACGAGCTTGAGACATTTCTTTCTGGATGAATGCACTTCTCGATGGCGTGCAGCGGTTGTTGTTGTCTCACCGGAACTGCCCTTTACTGGTCTTCCCCAGACTAACTTTCGCGCGAAATCGGACCACGTGACTTATGTAGGCAGAGCGTGGATTTTAAACACGCCCCCTCACACCGCTGATCAAACAAGAGATTTACGTTAGTGTAAATGGGCAGTAAAAAATATTTGTACTCGTTATGAGAGAAATGTGTCACTGCATTTTTACGTTAAAGGAAAGATGAAATAGCAAAGCGAAACACATTATTTTAAAGACTTAAAATATGTATTTTTAATAATTTGCACCTGATATATATATATATATATATTCTTCTTTCCTCTTTTATTACTGTATATTATTATACAATTATAATAATTATGTATACGATTTACATTTAACAAAAAAGTAGCCTAATATTCAACTAGATTCACAATTAGTAACAAAACAATCCGAAATGTAATGTAGTTGCCATTTTTATTTTATTCCATATATTTTTTAGCACATTTAGCTTTCATCTTTGAGGTTCTTGGAATTAATGGTATTATTTTCCCTCTATTGTATTGTAAATTTGCTGTGTCTTAAGATAAATCAATCATCTTACATGGGAAACCCCATTCAACAGTGTCAAACAGTGTCAAAAAGCTTCTATGAGCACATTCATCTATATAAATGTGCGGTATTTTAGAGAAAAGGATATCATAACAATGCCAAAAGCCTATACAAAATTAATGCAAGTTTTATTGATTGAATTATTTATTTATAGCAAATGTGTTATTAGTAAATTATAAATAACAGACATGTTAAATGTTAAAATTAAAATACTTTACTTTACATAATTATTCAGTAGTTAAAATTTACTTTTATACTTATATGAGTGTAACTTGCAAATTTTCGTCCCTTCATGTAATTGAAAAGTCAAAGACCTTTGTGTTTCTAAATAACCATGCTCTATTAATACTATTTGTTGATAAGATTTTTTGTTGTAATTAAACAATCAAACCTAATATATATTAACCTAAAAATACTGACCTTAAAAGTGTTTTAATTTTTTTATATTATAGGAATAATGATTTTATTATATTATAGGAAATATACTGTGAAAATTCCCTTGCTTCGTTAAACAGCACTTGGGACATTTTTTTAAAAGTTTTAAAATTGCACAGCTGGGTTGACAATTTTGCCTCTTAACTACTTCAACAAACCTGCTCAGTCCACATTCCTCAAAACTGAAAGAGTAACCAATGTCTTCCACAATACGTTCCACATTTTCACCACTAGATGGAGCAAACATAAAAGGCTAAAGACGACTCCTGTCAGCAATGACACTCACCGTTATGGGAAAGCTAAGAAATTAATCAAGTTAATAACTTCTCTATTCAGAAGGAATTACGACTTTAGAACAGCAGCATAAACTCACAATTTCACTGTACTGAACTGACACGTCATAAAAGTGCAATATAAAGTACCACATTTAGAGCATGTGCACATTATAACACTGCACATGCTCAGAAATGTTAACACATCCAAAGGTTTTTTTTTTTTTTTTTTGCATTTATTGTAATGATTTTGGATATATTTTGTGTTTGAATTTGTATTAATACTTCATGTAATGTTCCAATGCTTATAATAATAATAATAATAATATTAACAATAATAATAAAATGTTAACACATCCCACTTGTTTTATGTACAGACAAGAACACATATTTTACAGTATTTTTCTCAGGGATTTAAATGTTTATGTTATAATTAATGTTATATCAATCAATTTTAAAGTCTCAAGTAACTCTAGGCTTGTCTAGGTTACATTCAGCGTTGAATAAAAAGTAATATATCAATTTAAGCCTATATCTTGCTCCTAAAACATAACAACACATAACGTTACACTACTTTCCTTAAAAAGTAACTAAGTAATACGTTTTTTAGTTTAAAAAAGTGACAAAAAATTTGAATATATTATTTTTTTCTCTCCAACACTGGTAATATCATTGCATATAGACAATTTAAATACAAAAAAAAAACGGAAATCATTTAATGAGGGATGTAATGAAACATTTGGACTAATTTAGATCAAAACAGAAGGTCAGTATTTAGTTTTTTTATTTAGTTTTTTATGTTGTTTATTTTCATTTATAATAATAATAATAATAATAATAATTATTATTATTATTTGTATTTTTTTAGTATTTGTTTTTATTTTATTTATTATTATTATTATTATTATTATTATTATTATTATTATTATTATTATAATTATAATAATAATAATTATTATTATTATTATTTGTATTTTTTTATTTTATTATTATTTGTTTTTTATTTTTATTTATTTATTATTATTATTATTATTTTTTATTATTATTTGTTTTTTATTTATTATTATTATTAGTATTATTTGTATTATTTTATTATTATTTGTAGTATTTTACTTTATTATTATTTGTTTCCTTTTTGTAATTTTTTATTATTGTATTAATCTATTATCACTATACTTCTGTATGTATTGTTTGTATATTGCATGATTTATTGTCAATTGTTGTGTGAATATTTGTTGGACCAAATTTGTAAGTCGTTGTGTTTGAATGTCTAAAAAACAATAAAGAAACAACAAAGAAACTCTGTAACTAGTTTTCCTCTGTTTGGGAAGTTGCAAGGCCACGGGGTGTCAGATTGTTGCACGAGTCGTATTTCTCAGTTGAAACTAAGTGACGTGACTGCTCTGGCACAAGTTATTATCTATCGTCAGAGAGGGAGTTACTTTCAACTAACTGTTGGGACGCAGCTCGGACTACACAGAACAAACTCTCTTTATGAATTTTGTGACACTGTAATACAGTTTGTGGACATACTCTTGTGCAGTCGGAGGTAATTAGACCAACTGAAGAGTCAGACGTCGAGTCAAGAAAGTTTAACAAACGGCGAGGCGGTGAATCACATTTTCCATGAAGATGTACAATGAATAATCGACTTTCATAAAGCAAGTTTTTATGGAAACAGTTTATGGAAAGCGCGACGTCTTAAGACAATGTTTCTTCATCTGTAAGAAGGCTTGTCACAACGTTCGCTGGTGGCGTTTTAATAGTTTAATCGATGCTCTATCCTTTTAGTCGTTTAATCGATTAGTACCGACGTTTTAATGTTAATAAACTGATAGTAAAAACCCAGAGACTTTGTATTCGCCATGTAGCGTGCTTCCTCGGTTGTGCTGGGAGATGTGGATTTGTGTCGTGGGAGGAATGTGAGTGGAAGTGTCGCTCATGGAGCTTCAGGTGGTGTGCGGATTGCTCTACTGCTGTCTGCTGCCCATCTTTTTACTGGCAGGTAAGATCTCAACGTGTTTTCCGTCCACCTTTTATACGAGACCAGTTTTGACTTTAATACTACGTGACGGAATTCTTTCCGTCTATTTTGCTCTTTTTGAGTTTAACTTTCTTCAACAATTTAGCTGTGCATGTCCAAAATAAGTTGGAAAAAGTGTTTTAAAATGGTAATGCCAGCAAGTTCTTACAAATTTTGTTTTCGTGCTTTTGTTTTCTTCTGTGTATGTTGGTTTCATACATTAGGAAATTGTTAAACAAAGTAATTTAATTGCCCAGAATGCCCAATAACGTGCTTTAACCATTAAGTTTTGAACCCTCATACTTGCATCATTTAGATAATAGACTATTTTAAAGTAATATATGTACATGTGTGTATGTATATAAACACACACACACACACACACACACACACACACACACACACACACACAA
>CAIGQV010019101.1:11271096-11283101 GCA_903798115.1 Danio jaintianensis | reverse complement strand
AGTATTTGTTTTTTCTACAATAAAAGTCATTGGTTACTGGTTTCCAACATTCCGCAAAGGTAGAAATAAAAAAAATGCAAAAGGATTGATTCTGGTTGCTCAAACGGCAGTCCTTTGAGACCAGTTTTTGCAGGCATAGAAACTGATGACAAGGCTTTAACTTTAGTCATTGCTCTAAAATATTTGGTTGGTACTGTCCCATTGATTATATACTCTTATATACTCTACAGTCCCATTGATTATATATTTATTGTCAGCACAATATTCTTGCAACTGGCACATTCCAGCCATGGCACTGATTAAACATTGCAGAAATGAGTGTGTTTTATGTTCAGAAACATACTGTACATTGTATAACTTTGACTTTAGGATCATATAACAGCATATAAGATATGGGAATGAATAATAAAAAACTTTTACTATCATTTTCAGACATAGACAGGAAAAGACTTGCAGGATAGAAATATTTGACATTCAGTGCCATGAACATTGCAGATGTTGGCACAAATGTTGGCCTGGTTGTTTCTTGGAATAGCTCATTGTAGCAGTTTTGTAAACAAGTTGTAATCAGCATTGCTGTTGAGTATATGTTTTTCATTCAGTGAACTATAAAAAAGGAAACTAAGTAATTACCAATTTCTCTTCAGCAGTCTCCAGGATTTAAGGTTCCATTCACTTGCCATTTTTTGTGCCTCTTCCATTGGAAGTTTATCATGTTTAGGAAAAAGAAAAAAATCACATACAGTATTTTTTTTTTCTCTGTCACCTCCTTATGGCATTTGCAAAAAGTAGACATATCAGGCATTGTAGGAAATGTCATTGCAGAAACAAAGTTGCTGCTGATCATCATTTCATAAAGGGATAGTTCACCCAAAAATGAACATTTCCTGTAAATGTATTCACCCACAGATCATCCAAGATGTAGCTGCCTTTCTTTCTTCAGTAGAACATTAAACAAGCTGATTTCATGGTCCTTGGTGATTTATATAATGGCAGTCAATGGTGATAGGTTTTTAGATTAAAATAAATACTCCTAATGACACACTGAGGTCTTGTGAAGTGAAACGATCAGTCTGTGTAAGAACTTGAACATTGTTTACAATATTATTATCTTTAAACCACAGCCTGGTCAAACAGTTCTCGGCGAATGTAGTTTGATTGTAGCCCGATCTCTTTTGATCATGAAAGTGCAAGGGCTGGCAACGCAATCACCAATATCTATCAACAAACTGCGTCACCTGCCCTCCTGCCCAAGCATGCTCTAGCGCTTTCATCGTCAAAATCAATCAGACTACAATCTCACATGTGCCGAGAACAGTTTGAAGCATGGAAATTCTCATAGCACATGCAGATACAAAAAACACAATGGAAATGTGTCGGGGGACCAACCCAGCTTCTTCCTGTTCATTTAACATTAAGCGTTTTCTTAACTTGCAGCATATTTGAGCTCTCTTGGCCACCGTACATTACAATAAAACTAGTGTTTAATTTTCTGACTTAGTTTTACTAGAAATTGTAATTCATTGAAGCTTTTTTAAAGAAAAGACCAGCATGTCAGACATTTCAGACACAATTGCTAATTGTAGCACATATTTGTTAGAAGAGAATATTTTGTAGGGGTTTAAATGGTTGTAAACAATACTTTATTTCCTTTTTATCACCTACGAGGTGAAAATGTTAAGTTCAGTTGTTTAAAGTAAGGCTACCTTTACACCACAATGAGGAAGCCAAAAAAGTTTTTCCATTGCATTTCTAAAAAAAACGTTTAATGTCTAGATGACAATGGTGGCGTTTTCAAAGCCCGTTTTCAAATGTATTTGTTTTTGGTCTCAAAAAAGATATTGTTATATAAACAAACAGGCAAAACGTACAAAAAAAGTTTCCCATTTTTGGCTGAAAATGTCATGAAAACAGACCCTAAAAGCCAACCTCTCCAGGCTCAACAAGCTGCACTTTTGAGGTTTCAATCACCTGATTTTTGTGTATTGTCCTTTAGATTGTATTCATATTTGGAAAGTTTAAGTTAAAAAAAAATAAAGTTTTGCATTAAATCATATTGAAATCACATTTCTGGAAATCTGGAAATCAGATTCTGCATAATGTTTTTGCTTGTGTCACCTTTTCATGCTATTTGCATAAAGTAAACGCATCCAAAATTGTTGAAAGAAACATGCTGAAAATTGTTCCAGAATCAGAACGATGCATTGTTTCTTCTGAAGTGAGACCAGTGTTCAGTTGGGTCCATTGCAGCTTATTTCGGCCTTCGATAAGAAAATGCTAGCATTTAGACCAGGGGTGCCCAAACTCGGTCCTGGAGGACTGGTGTCCTGAAAAGTTTAGTTCCAACCCCAATCAGACATACCTGGGCTAGCTAATGAAGAAACGACCATGCAGGTGTGTTGAGGCAAGTTGGAGCTAAAATCTGCAGGACACCGGCCCTCCAGGACCGAGTTTCAGCACCACTGATTTAGACATTCACTTTTAGATGCAACCATTGCAATTGACATATTCAGTGTCTGGTTCTTCCTTAGAAGACCTTGTGAACTTGTAAACAGCTGCAAACAGCTTTATACAGCATGTCATGACCCTTACCAATTGTATGAATCCAATACCCACAGGAAAACATTGCTATATTACAAGCAGTGTTGGGTGAAATTTTTAACTAGTTACTGTAATTAAATTACTTATCTGCTAAAAGAGTAAGTAAAGGCATTGCCTTTCATTTTAGGTAGTTTAATTACACTAACTTATAATGTTCTTGTCTTAAATAATAATGTATTAACTCAACAATTTTGTATAACTTAATTAAGAGAAGCAAAATATTTATATATGTTTTGTTAAACAAATACATTTAATTTTAGATTAAATAAGGTTACATTTATTAAGACTATTGCACATTCTTAAGAAACAATGAATACAGTGAGAAATTATTTCAAGACAATATATGGTATAAATTCATAGATTTTTTTTTGTCATTCAGATATTTTGCACAATAATTCTATTCTATATTAATTGAGTAAGACAAAATTGGGAATATTTATGAAATGTGGTATCATTTGAAACTGTTTGGGTTTTAATACTCTTAAGTATTCGTCTATGTGTTGAGATTTGGCGAAATACTTAAGTATACTTTATGAAGTAATTAAATTACTTTTCACACAGTAAAATAAAATTGTAATGATGTAATTAGAAATTAATAATTTTTAAATAATTTTTGTAAATGAGTAAAACTGATTACAAGGTGCTGATTTCATAGAAAGTGAAAAAATAAAAAATAAATAAGCATGAGCGTCCACCTCTAAACTTAACCGTCACTGGTGCTTAAGCAGATTAAATGGCAATGTGCACTGCACATAATTAGCAATTTCCTTATTTTGAGATTCACAAGTGTTTTCCGTTTATTTACGGTTGTGAATTGATTTATGGGATGTTGATCTCTGCTTTGTCGTCTTTTGATGTTGAAAATTCAACAATTCAGTTTAACAAAAGTGACTTTTATTGACATTTTAGTAGTTTGAGACAATATAATGTATAGACCATTTCAATGTGGTCGTGTCATTAGCCCATGAACATTTCCTGCTTGTTATCAAACTATTTCATAACTGTAAAGGCAAATTCAATCATAACTTAATGTTAAAACAGCTATCATAACATTATTTATCTTCTGGATTCTCGCAAGCTATAGAAATGAAAAATGTAAAACATTTTAAACAAATTGGGACCATTGTTTTTGTTTACATCCCTCAATAATGGTCTATAAGAAATGAAATATGGAGAAATAAGTTATTCATTACAAGGTTTTTGTACAACCAACCCAGACGATATAGCACTTTACACTACTAAAACTGTTAATAAAAGTCACTTTTTCAAACTTTTCAAGGTTAAAAGTTGTTGGAAGAAAAATCAAGATCCTATAATGCAGTTCAAAAGCATAAATAAACAGGGAAAACATAAAAACATGAATCACAAAATACAGAAAACTGCTAATTTACGCATATCTTTTTTTACAGTGTACTGTATGATTGTAATCAAACAAATGTTTTACACATTATCCATCAACTGGTTCATCAACAATGCTAAGTAGTTACAGACTGCCATGAGATTTGCTTTTAGCTCCTGCTACTTTTATGTGCCACCGTTATAAGCTATTGATGATTTGTGGGTAACCCGCTTGCATGTCATCTGACGCTGAGCTAGAGCCCTGCAAATGGATACCAGGGCTATTTAAATTCCTAATAAATACTGTGGTCTTAAAAGATGTTCGCTCTGACAGCAGTTAAATTATGAAAGGTCGCAGGTCACAACAGTGTTGATTTCTAGTATGCATTTCGAACTCACTGCTGTATCTAATCCAACTGGATCAGGCCGTGAATCATGTGACCTTCATCCTCTGCACTCTTATTGGTCGCTTGACATTACAATCTGCTAAATCATCACTATTTATTTTTACTATTTGGTTTTTTTTTACAAGTATGACTTTGTGGTTCATGGAAGAAGCTGATTCATAGGGGTTTGGAACAAAATGTTGGTTTATAAATAATGACAGTATATTATTTTTGAGGGAACTCTTCCTTTAAAGGTGTGATCAACTGCAGATTTCAGAATGAGTTTGTAATATGCCATTTAGAAGCTGTTTTTCCATCATGTTTTTCTTTTAAATTTTCTATGAAAAACTTGAGACTTGGAAGTAAATGACCACTGCTATGGTTAGACAACTATCGTTTGTAAATTTCCTACCATAAATATATCAAAATTAAATTTTTAATTGCTGAGAACTTAATTTGGATAACTTTAAAGGTGATTTTTCTCAATATGTATAGTCTTGAAACATCAAATTCCAAGTTTTCAAATAGCTGGATCTTGGTCAAATATTGTCCTATCCTGACAAGTTATTTATATATGACCGGAAAGCTTATTTATTCAAATTTCAGATAGATAATGCATTAATAAAATTTTCTAAAATTTTCTTATTACTGGTTTTGTGGTTCAGGGTCACAAATAAGTAATTAAAGGGTGATTGTTTGATGAATATTTGAAGTCAAAATTATTATCCCTTCTGTGAAATATTTATTCTTTTTCAAATATTTCCCAGGTGATGTTTAAGAGACCAAGAAAGTTTTCAAAGTATTTCCTATAATGTTTATTTCTTCTTTCAGAGGGTTGCTGAAGAACTACTAAGAGATTTCAGCTGCTGTCTGGGCTTTCACTGCCTTTCTACACCTCCCTTTCTTCATGTGTTCAATACTTTTTCCCTGTGTTATTTCATTTTATTACGCATAACTTAATTTGTAAATTGCAATTAGATTTGTTTTCTTTGCATATATGGATTTCTTTGGTTGTTACTAACATTCGGGGAAAATTTTAAGTCAACAGCACCTTTAGAAATATGTTTTCTGAGAAAAATGGTGATGTGTTCATTGCTTATTTTCCCCGCTGTATTTATTTAAATTAAATGTTATAATAATATGTCAATATTTGTTAGTCCCCTTTAAAAAATCCTCAAATCTCTACAGAACAAACCACTGTTAACCAATGACTTGTCTAATTATCCTAAGTTAACCTAATAAGTTAAACCTTTAAATTGCACTTTAAGCTGAATATTATATCTTGCAAAATAAATAAAATATTATGTACTGTCACCATGACACAAAGGAAATAAGTTATTAGAATTTAGTTATTAAATCTATTATGTTTAAAAATGTGTTGAAAAAAATCTGCTCTCCTTTTAACACTTGGAAAATATTTTTATATGAACTACGTTTTCACAGGAGGGCTAATAACTGTATGTTGGAAATTGAATGGTTAGTTTTGGTTAAAAATGTATCAGTACACACTATATTATAAAACACTATGTAAGTCAAAGCAATTGTGACACTACAGTAAAAAATATTGTTACTCACACTTTTGAGTTGAGGCTTCATCTTATATTTTCAGCCTGTATAACTCTCTGGTTTAAAAATGAATCCATAATAAAATAAAGCAAATAAATAGTTAATTGCTGATGCCAAGAACATTTTGTTTTCTTATGGCCCATTTAAACCTCGAACATTTTTACTTTAAATGTGACCCAGATGGAAGACCAGTTATAAATATGAATTAGGGCTTCACGATATTGGAAAATACTGGCATTGCAATATTGTTTTGTACTACAATATATATTGCAATTAATTGTAATTGTAATCCAATTTCACCAGATGACTTAAATAGATCCATTTGTAAAGAAGTCATCATTTTAGATTGATTGGGATGACTTTGTAGAGAACAGTGTATCTGCATGAAATATAATAAACGAATATATATATGTATACGTATACAGTGCTTTTTGGTATTCAGGTACACAAATTGAATAATATAATGTAAAATAACACTTTTCATTGTGTAAATAGTTATATACAATTCATCTTTAAAGGTGCAGTATGTAAGTTTGACACGTAGTGGTTGAACTAGGTATTGCATTCCTGGATCAAAACAAACGCAAGCGCAGGTTGCCAAATTGAATTCCAAAGGGAGCGAGTCTGACGATTGAGCCTAAAGGCGGATTTAAATCGTGTTCTAAATAAAAGCAACGGCACGTGATAGAAGGAATATTTTCCATATTAAAAGGAGTTTTTGTCCTAACCATAGACTGTAAAAGATATGGATGTAGTATTCGTGACGTCACCCATAGGTTTCTGAAGAACGCAAAAGAAGCTACAAGTAGGCGTGGCCAACCGTCGCCATTTTGTTCGCGCATCATCGCACCGACTGGGGGATACCAAACAAGGGCAAAGAGGCGGAGCATGAGCGGCGCTACAAACGCCTGCTAGCATTTTGCTTAGACAGGCTTTTCTTTAGGAGAAACACTTAATACTTCATTACCTGCGACTCGTTTGTGTTCTGACCACATGTGCTTGGTTGTGTACTATATCAATAAAATGTTTAGTCTTTTAAAAACACTGTTGTAATACACTGAGCCTCTAAACATTGTTCTTATGACGTTTTTCTACAGGAGGAAAGCGCAAATTACTTCCAAACACTTCAAATATAGTCTGTGTTAGTAAATGCAAGGCTATTTATAAAATCCAGGCATAACACTGTACGACAACTTTTCAGATGACTGTTCTAGAGCCTACAGCTAATCAATCTGTCAGATTCTGGAGTGCTTTACAGGTCTAAAGAAAATTATAAATGATAAATTATCTTAAATAAAACAAATACATTTATAGATATGGTATACAAGTATATAATTTCACTCACCTGGGAAATGGAGACAACTTGAATGGTTTGTGAGCACAATTAAGTGCACACAGCATGCCATATTATATGATAATTGTAGGAAATAATCCCAAAAGGCAATTGACTGTGTAAAGCCACTTGAAACAAAGCAAAAATACGATGTATATGCTGAGTTCAGCGGCTAATCAGCCGGAATCAGCTGAGGTGATGTGACTGCGAGCAGCGAGACCTAGCTGTCACTCAAGTGGCCACGCCCTTAATTATGCAGACTTAATATAACTTAATATAAACGAAACAGATGAGTTATAAAAAAATTCACCCCCCTCACAGTTGTCATGAAGGGTAGTATTAGCTATATGAACCAAAACCATCTTTTGTACCAGGCTGTAAACATGTTTTTATCAGTTGTAAAATCGGCCAATTTACCATTGCAGTCAGAGAACATCTGGACTTCCTGGAGCCAGCCCCCAAAGGCGAGTCGATGTATTGCAGTTTCAGTTACTTCCATATTGGCTTCACGAGGGAGAGCGGGAGGTTGCCACTTGGTCCTAACCAACACCTCGAATTAATATATTAGAAATGGCTTCTATTTCTTACAGCTGAACAACAGAAAACTGACAATGATTACCTCAGGTACACCTCATGTGCTTTATTCAGTGTTAAATGCTAACAATGTGAGTTTGAATGCCATTTTACATGACATTTATTGCCATATACTGAAAGCAGCAGCAGATAGTTCACCTCAGATCAATAAATAAAGTAAACCGTTTGAAATTGAACTTTAGAACTGTGACTCAAAACCAACACATAGTGATTCAGGATGTACATTTAATAATGTTAAAGAGGTTTAATATGTATTAATTAGATTATAAACCTTGCCATTTCGTGAGTGAGTGCATATTCTGTGCTTCTGAATGGCTGTATTTAAATTTTTTGTCTTTATATCGTCTGGTGCAAACAGCCAAATTGCTTATCACTGCAAATCTCATCACGTAGCGTGTTGTTAGGACACGGGGTTACAATGTAACCTGCTTACCTAATGTTTACGCTCATAATATTCATATTATTTGCTAATTAATAACCTCATGTGGAACTCTGAATCTGCGTCTCATTTCGGAGTCTGCTGCTGTCCGCTGGAGGTTGCGTATCGGTCATGAGCGCATGCTTTGGGATCTATTCTGAATGAATGAAATAGGCTGTTTTCCACCAGTGCAACCTGGGCTGCTGAAATATAATTGGCTAAACTGGCAGTGGGCGGATTAAAAGAACCAAAACGGCACGGAACTCACATTTTCAAAGCAGAATATCTGACTTAAGCATTATTTTTCAGATATACAAGAATGTTCAATTAGCATGTTTCTTAAATATCTGCAAACTTATTATGGTATTTTTATGCTTTAGAAGAGTCAAAAACTTACATACAGCACCTTTAAGCTACACTAAATTAAACATTTGTAGCTTAAAGATTAATTGAATATAATGCAATTTGCTTGAAATGCTTACACCGTCACAGGCCTTTAAAACAAATAATAAGCTTTCGTTCTTAAGCGAAGTGATCTATTGTTGAAGTGATTTTCACTCAAAAGTGATTTATTTCAATTGTACCAAGATTAAGACATAAATGAACGCTAGAAGCTTTGCTGAAAGAAACATACTGTACAAAATGTACAGTATTTCATGTAAGCGCCAAATCTGTTTCTACCATGGAAATATGTTAATGTTATTTTTATATTATATATAAATATAATACTCTAAAAATAATGCTGTAACATTTACACTATACTTTTGTTGCATTTCTTACAAAGCTTAATTAATTTTTAAACTTATTTGTTGATCGTATTACAAGTTCTAAATCATTCATTATGTTTTATTGTTCTACTATCGAAATGACTTACAATAAAACATCAGGTTTGATTATAGGTGTCTCTTACATTGTCCCACAGCAACATTAATATAGTATAAAATAGTGTACAATGCTTAATAAAAATAATTTATTTTATTTTATTTTATTGAACATACAGTATGTAATTTTGGGTGCATCCACTTTTTATTTATTTTAAGTAATTTTTTTATTTTTATTTTTATTAAAGTAACACAATAGTTACTTTTCCTGGTAATCAGTTACCTTTATAATGATGTAATTCAGTTCCTAACTCAGTTACTATTTGTGAGAAGTAAGTAGTAACTACAAGTTTTACCATCACTTTTTTTTAGTAACCATTACTTTTTTAAAGTAGCATGCCCAACACTGGCGATATCGATGCTGAAATGATATATTGTGCAGCTGTAATAGGAGTATAAAAGTCCACTCTCTACTCACTTTAAGTTTTGTGTCTCAGTAAAGTCTGTTATGTGCACACAGGTATGGCACACAGTTAACTAATAGGCAAAAGTAAGGAGATGTACACCAAAACACATAGACACATTGGTTGAACTTGCTTTCAAATGTATGACCTCAAACCACAAAACCAGTCTTATGTTGCATGGGTATGTTTCTGGCAAAAGCCAAAAAGACATTGTGTGGATCAAAATAATAGGTTTTTTACTTTGATGCCAAAAAATATTATAAAATTAAGTAAATATCATCTTCCATGGACATTTTGTAAGTTTCCTACTGTGAATGTACATACAAACTGTTGATTGGTAATGTGAATTGCTAAGAGCTTCATTTGGACAACTTTAAGTGCAGTTTTCTGAATCCTCTGATTCCAGATTTTCAAATAGCTGTATTTTCCCATTATTGTACTATCCTGACAAAGCATACATCAGTAGAAAGCATATTAATTCGAATTTCAGATAATTTCCCAAAAATTATTTGACCACACTTATGATTGAGTTTGTGGTCCAGAGCCACATATACTCTTACTTTCACTTTCGCTTTCTAATTCACAATCACTTTCTTTGGGGTGAATTTGAAGGTGCCCCTAGGAGTGATTGAATATCCATGGTAGTCAGTGTGAAACCTCAAAAACCATATAATACACAAGACGCGTCACTCGTATAATTTTGAATGGGGAAAAATTTAACATTAAATATGGCTGCTTTAGCAAAAAAAAAAAAAAAAAGTTAAATATTAGATATGTTAAATAAAATATGATTTGTAAATATAAAATTTAATCGTAAGCTTGGCAAACAAGTTTTGGGCAATTTGATATTTCCCCATTCAAAGAGATATGCAAACCCTAGAGGCGTTTCAAATATGGCCGCTGATTGAAATTGACTTGCCTTAAAGAGACTTTGGCTATCTGGAATGTTTACTAGATAGTAGAGGTGCTGGTCACTTGTCATGCCAGCACATTTTTGTTAGTCATTTTAGCTATGGGTAGGGCCAGACAGAATCTGCGGACATTTTTTGCTATTTCTGCGCAGAATTTTGTAAAAACAAATTGCGTATTTATACGGAATGATTTTGGGAGTATCGTAACTATATATGAAATTAAAAAAAATACCTTTTTAACTTTTATTTAATGTTTACAAAATCTAATTAGATCCACTTATTTGGTAAACAAAGCAAGTCTCTCATATACTATATCTACTAAAAGACTAAAAGACTTTACAATTTAAATTACTTTACAAAAAATTACTTGATTGTAAATAAATCAAATGAATATGTTTATATTTGTCAATAATATTACTGAAATTAATTTAAAAACTGAATAAACGTAAATTTACACACATTTACACAACAAAATAAATAGACTCAATGATGGGCTACAAATCTGTGGATTTCTGCGCGTGCAGATTTATTGTGGGCCTAGCTATGGGTTGCTAGCATTAGCATTCTGCCCACTTTAAATCAAACAGAGATGAAGCACTGAGGGAAGATTCATTTGATTCAAACTATTTTGATGAATAAGAGAGAAATGTAGCTAATGTATTTCTGAAAATATATTGAAAAGCCAGAACTTGTAGAGCAGTGTTTATTGCAGTGTTTAGTGTTTTTGTATGTTTGCACTTTGTTGTGTGCATGCTACTATGGCTGACTATGTGTGTGTGTGCTATACAAAATATACTGTAAATAGTATGCTTGTGTGACCAAAATAAGAAATGTGGCATGTAATAAAAAAAGTTTAGATGACTCATGTGCATACCAGTATAGTTTACACTATTTTGACAAACTGTATTACTGTTTGTAATATAAACAAAATAATGTGACACTTCCTTTACCAAAATCCACATACTTGCTGGCAACCTGCCAAATGAAATGCTTGCTCATTTTAGGTTTGGAAAAAGAAAATAAATGTAAACTATTTATTATTATTATTATTAATATTATTATATTTTTTTATATATTTATTTTATTATTTTTATGTTATTATTTATTTACAATTTATTTATTTATCTTTTATTATTATTATTATTATTATTATTTATTTTTTTATTCATTTTTATTATTTATTTATTTATTCATTCATTTATTTATTTATTTATTTTACATAAAAACACAAAAGAACAGACAGCTGATCACATTGAAATGATTTCTTAGGCAATTAGTCATCAGGCAAATTTATTAAATGATAAATAATGAGTTCTACAAACACTTAATTTTCACAGTCAATTTTTATATTGGGTAAATATTGCATAATTATATTTCTGCTCCAGTTTGTTGTTGAAATGTAAAAGGTGGCTCAAACAATATGCTTTCATGACACATTTATTTAAACACACACTCAATAATTGACATAACTAACAAATCAGATCCTCCCACTATAATGTCATTGCATATACCTTTTGTTCACTTTGTCTCTCTCTCTCTCTCTCTCTCTCTCTCTCTCTCTCTCTCTCTCTCT
>CAIGQV010019101.1:11254479-11271086 GCA_903798115.1 Danio jaintianensis | reverse complement strand
CTCTCTCTCTCTCTCTCTCTCTCTCTCTCTCTCTCTCTCTCTCTCTCACTCTCACTCTCACTCTCTTACTCTCTCTCTCTCTCACTCACTCACACACACACACACACACACATACATACCGGTAAAGTGAGGTCAGTGCCACAGCTGGGCAGCTCTAGTTACTACAAAGGGCCGCCCATATCCACATGTTTTCAAACATCTTGTATTCAGAGCATCTTTTACAGTTGGCTTTGCATCCTCTGTTTTTCCTTGTTTTCATTTTCCCCCATTTTGAGTCTAAAGGGCCTCTTCATTTCTAACAGTATTTCATGTGGTTGTCATGAGGGCAGGAAGCACATGTGTGCTGTGTTTATATGAAACTGGCTGGCAGTGTTAGAGGCTGATACGCTCTGACAGCTTTGCATTGCTGAAATGTAAAAAAAAAAAAAAGTTTACAAAGAATCCAGTGGAGCCAGAGAGAGTTTTTTGGCTCCTTCTAACTCTGCGTGAATGTGTGTATCTTTTATTATTTTCCCATTACGCAGATGTATCCTAGCAAATACTCTTCAGTGAATCACTGCTTGTGTAACATGAGCTCCTCTTGACGGTGAGACAAACTTTTAATAGTGTGATGAATGGAAGAAAAGCAGAATGTTGATTTTAGACATATCCTTTATGTCAGGGGTGTCAAACTCAGTTCCTGGAGCGCCACAGCCCTGTACAATTTAGTTCCAACCCTGCTTCAATACACTTACCTGGAGGTTTAAAACAGGCCTGAAGGACTCAATTAGTTTGATCAGGTGTGTTTAATTAGGGTTAAAGCTAAACTGTGCAGAGCTGCGGCCTTCCAGGAACTGAGTTTGACACCTATTGTTATTTGTGTGCTTTGGATCCATTGTTGGTGGGAATTGGACTGTATGGTATGGAGCCAGATCAGTCTCAAAAATAATACATTTACAAAATAAAATTCATACATCCGCAAGACAACACAATTAACATTTACAAAATTCAGTTCGTAAGTTCAAAATACAATTTGTAAATACACAAATCCAATTCGTAAATTGAAAACACAAATCATAAATGCACACATACAATTCGTAAATTCAAAACACAATTCATTAATACACAAATCCAATTCATAAATTCAAAACACGATTAAAAAACAAATTCAATTTGTGAGTTCAAAACACAATTCATAAATATACAAATCCAATTCGTAAACAAAATACAATTCATAAATACACCAATCCAATTCGTAAATTCAAAACACGATTAAAAAACACACAAATCCAATTCTTAAATTGAAAACACAATTCATAAATACACAAATCCAATTCTTAAATTGAAAACAGTTCATTAATACACAAATCCAATTCTTGAATTCAAAACACAATTCTTAAATACGCAAATGCAATTCGTAAATTGAAAACACAATTCATAAATACACAAATCCAATTCGTAAATTGAAAACACAATTCATAAATACACAAATCCAATTCTTAAATTGAAAACACAATTCATAAATACACAAATCCAAATCTTAAATTGAAAACTATTCATTAATACACAAATCCAATTTGTGAATTCAAAACACAATTCATAAATACGCAAATGCAATTCTTAAATTGAAAGCACAATTCATAAATACACAAATCCAATTCTTAAATTGAAAGCACAATTCATAAATATACAAATCCAATTCGTGAATTCAAAATACAATTCATAATACACAAATTCAGTTTGTGAATTCGAAACACCATTCATAAACACACAAATCCAATTTGTAAATTGAAAACACAATTCAAAAACACACATCCAATTCGTAAACTCAAAACACAATTTCAATTTTTTTCCAGTTTCTATTATTTATATTTTTACTTGTGAATTCACAAATTGTTTTTTTGTATTTACGAATTGTGTTTTGAATTTACAAATTAGATTTTGTAAATGTGAATTGTGCTGTGCATGTATGAATTTTATTTTGTAAATGTATTATTTTTGAGACTGATCTGGCTCCATAGTATAGGTTCAGTCCCAGGACTCTCAGCTGAAGCGAATCTGTCAGGATTCACAGGGCCTGGACACTTATGAGTGCAGCTGTGCTTAAACCTCAAACCACTGTGACCAAGTGTTTCTCAGTTTATCGAATAACACCGCTTCCACAAAGATTGATTGTGGCTTTGTGGTGCATGGGAAAAACACGGTTTACTGAGATTGTCGTGATAACAAATGTGTGATATGATTCAATGCTGGGATGTTTATCCAACTCAAAACAGCACTAACCTTAAGAAGAAGTCACACCTTATACAGTTGAATTCAAAATTATTAGCCCTCCTGTGAATATATATTTTTTAATTTCCCAAATGATGTTTAACAGAGCAAGGAATTTTTCACAGTATTTCTTATAATATTTTTTCTTCTGAAGAAAGTCTCTCTTTTTTTTAGCTAGAATAAAAGCAGTTTTCATTTAAAAAAAACCCAAACATTTTAAGGTCAATATTATTAGCCCTCTTAAGCAATATATTTTTTTGATTGTCTACAGAACAAATCATTGTTATACAGTGACTTGCCTAATAACCCTAATTTATGTAATTAACCTAGTTAAGCCTTTAAATGTCACTTTAAGCTGAATACTAGTATCCTGAAAAACATCTAGTAAAATATTATGTCCTGTCATCATTCATTCATTCATTCATTCATTCATTTTCCTTCGGCTTAGTCCCTTTATTCATCAGGGTCGGCACAGCGGATTGAACCGCCAACTTATCCAGCATATGTTTTACACAGCAGATGCAACCCAGTACTGGGAAACATCCATACACACTCATTCACACACATACACTACGGCCAATTTAGTTTATTCAATTCACCTATAGCGCATGTCTTTGGACTGCGGGGGAAACCGGAGCACCCGGAGGAAACCCACGCAAACACGGGGAGAACATGCAAACTCCACACAGAAATGCCAACTGGCCCAGCTGGGACTCGAACCAGCGACCTTCTTGCTGTGAGGCAACAGTGCTAACCACTGAGCCACCGTGTCGCCCTGTACTGTCATCATGACAAAGATAAAAGAAATCAGTTATTAGAAATTTGTTATTAAAACTATTATGTTTAGAAAATCTTCTTTCCGTTACACAGAAACTATGTTATTGCTGAGAGTTTTCTGCTTGCCTTCTGAGTTAGTGTGCCAGTTCTGGTTTCCGATATGGAAGTGTTCATTGTTTTCCACAAGAAATGCAAATTCTGGACAGGAAGAACTGAAACATCTGTAAAAGAGTGAATTTACACTCATAAATCACATGACTTTCAATGTTTCTTGTCAAAGATGCCTATAACACTGTCTCCTTATCAGAGGTAATACAATAAGATTCTAGAAACAAGCTATTTTTCTGTCGACATGGTTAATGAGCAGTGTTTGGTGTATTTAGTTACGTTAGTTATTAGTTTTGCATAACTCGATTTTTTTTTTTAGCTAAAGGTTGCATTTGTCTGACAATTGCACATGCTTAAGAAATGTTTTGGAAATGTTTGCCAATATAAGATTTTATGAAATTTAGTGTCATTAATTCGATTTTTTCTTTTTCTTTTTCTTTTTCTTTTGTTTTGTGATTTGATGCATATATTTAAGTGTTAATGTTTTTGAAGCTAAATTAAAAGGTGACTTGACTCAGATTTACAGAATTACGAATTTTTGAATTCTATTGTGGGCGGCGCGGTGGCGCAGTGGGAAGCAAGAAGGAGTTTGCATGTTCTCCCAGTATTGGCGTGGCTTTCCTCCGGGTGCTCCGGTTTCCCACACAAGTCCAAAGACATGCGCTATAGGTGAATTGGGCAACCTAAATTGTCTGTAGTGTATGTGTGTGAATGGGAGTGTATGGGTGTTTCCCAGTGATGGGTTGCAGCTGGAAGGGCATCTGTTGTGTAAAACAAATGCTGGATAAGTTGGCGGTTCATTCCGCTGTGGCGACCCCAGATTAATAAAGGGACTAAGCCGAAAAGAAAATGAATGAATGAATGAAATTCTATTGTTTATTTATGTGGATTTTTAGCATTGAGTCAAGTAATTAAATGACTTATTGAGTAACTAAAGCCCAGCTCACACAGTACATTTTTTCTTAATTTTATTTTTTTAATAATTCTACTGTAATCGATTGTAGCATGTCAGACTGGACGAACATGGCTCCCATGTCACACTAGATAAAGATCTCAGTTGTCATAATGTCAGACTGAATGACAGTAAAGACACGCCAAACATGGACACGCAAGAAAACTCACCTGGAATTTGACATTATTCATCCGTGACACTTTCGTCTAACATGATACCTCATGGATAACAGAAACAAACTGTAGAAATAATTTTGCTTACATCGTGCCTCAATAACAAAACCAGAAAAAAAGCTGTTTTGACATTTCTGTGTGGTGGCTTGACGTTTTTACATGGATTGCGTCCTCAGATTCTGCGCTCCTATTGGTTCTTGGTTTGATGCTTGTCACAACTGAAGTCAACACTGCAGGAAAGTGTCTGAAATCTGGCACTGCCAGAACTTCATCAGGGAAGATTTTAGCTTAGGCTTACAGGAATGTTTTAGAATTTCCCAAATTCATCTCAGACGACCAAATCGTGGCTGAAATTGCACAGTGTGAGTGCAAGTTACTTTTCAGACAGAGTAATTTAAATGCAATTTTAGTTGTAGTTGTAATTAGTAGTTAATTACATTTTGAAGTAAAAAAATCATTTCTATGTTGTATAATATTAACTCGAAAGACATTTTAACATGATTAATCATTTTTTAAATCCAAGGTAAATTCATTGTCACTTTTGTATGGCTATAAAGGTATAAATGCTAAATTATATTCACTTTGCTAACTCCTATTAATCTGAAATATTCAACCATTTCAACACAATTATTATATAATTGCAAAATGATATTCACTTTGCTAACTGCTATTAATCTGAAATATTCAACCATTTCAACATGATTATGATTGTATAAATGCAAAATTATATTCTCTTTGCTAACTGCTATGAAATATTCAACCATTGAAACATGATTATGATTGTATAAATGCAAAATGATATTCTCTTTGCTAACTGCTATGAAATATTCAACCATTAAACATGATTAATAATTTTTGAAATCCAAGGTAAATTCATTGTCACTTAGTATGGCTATAAAGGTATAAATGCAAACTGATATTCACTTTGTTAACTGTTTACAAAAAGGGTCAAGAAAAAGTCAGCATCAGTAGTTTGCTTTGAGCTGGCACATGTGAAGAACTAGCTTGTTATGTCACAATCTGCATTAAATTGAATTAAAAAATGTGGGTCAAATGATGGCACATATTTACACTTGCATATATTTACAGTTTATAACAAACTGACTGCATGTTTTCTTTCTCAGCTATCAGATGCAGTAGAAAAAAATACCAAAAATTATATATATTAATCTACAAAAGTTTTATCCGATGTCACCTTTAATGTGAAGTGTTTTATTCCTAAGGGTTTTTTTTATTTGCATTTTTTTTTATAAGGAACCGTTTTCCATTGAAAAGAACCTTTCATAACAAAAAGTTTCCCGGGATGTTAACAATTCTTAATGGATCCACCAATGGTTTATTTTTATAAGAACGTGCTTTTTCTTTAGTTTTTCATAGTAATCCCAGTGTCATTTTAAACAATGTCTGAGCTTTTTTCAGTGAGCTTCAGAACAGATTGTTTTGTAAACTTGTCAATGAGGCTGTTTTTGAAGCATGGCACATTTAGAAACTATATTTGGCATGACAGCCAAGTGTGTGAGCGGATCCGTAGAGACCATTCAACACTCACATTCAGAGAGCGTGTTTCTCAGAGCCATGGCAGCAGAACTCGTGCTGTATGGTAGTTAGTGACATTTAAGGGACCTCGGGGATTTATTACAGAAGGTTTCTTATCTTAGGTCTTAACTTCATAAGTTAAATTAGGATTTTTCAAGCGAATACGCGTTACGGATGTGACGTTTGCAGTAAAAACGTAAAACATAAATTCACAATGGAAGTATACGTTAACATTTCATTGAAACATCTGTTTATATTTTCCAAAACTACTAGTTACGAGATCAGCAAAATCTGGGAGTATCTGTAAACATATTTTAGATTTTAAATGAGGAAAATATACATGAATGTGACCAAAAAAGTATGCGAGGTTGCAGTACTTTGTAGAAATTCTGTGAATTAAACTGTAAAGCATAAAAGAGATAATGCTAATCAAAAGGATAAGTGTTGGCTCACTATAGAACAAAAATAATTGATTTAATTTTATTTGACATTTTTGCATTTATGAGGAAAAAGCTTTGTCATAGATGTGACACCTCTCCGTTATGGATGTGACAGATGTGAAATTGGCACTTGTGTGACTTTGGAAAATCAAATATGTTTGTTTGAAAACATTGACGGAGACATTTTTGAGTATTTTTGCAGTACTGTAAAATACAAGCCTACATAAAAAAACATAGAAAAGGTTTCGCTATTTTGGTGAAAACTTCATTTTTTTTTTCATGGCAAGGTTGACATTTGCATGGAATTGCACAAATCTTTGGGATTTTTGTCCTATCTTAAAAAATCGTATCTTATCTGGTGTTAGGAAATCTTAAATAGCGTCAATAATCCACTCTCAGGTCTGTTACCAAGCAACCAACACTAGCAAGCTGCTAATGAATTAGCCTAAACCAAATGGATAAACAAAACCATCTAAAAAAACAAAAAAGTAAGGCATATTCACTTGCACTACAACTATTAATGCTCCTTTTAGTGTCTGTAATGCTGGCTGCAGTTCCTGTGCTAACTGCTATGATCTGTAATATCATGTTGCGTAGCAGTCTGTAATTACTTATAAGTGTTTTGTCATGGAAATGTAACACATCTTCGGGGTCCTCCAAGAGTCTTTCTACTATTAAACAGCTTCGTTCTTCACTTTCAATCATCAATAAAGGTAATGCCAGTGTTGGACAGCGCAATTATAAGTTGTTGTTTTTTTCGTTAGCTTTCGAATAATTTTGAAGTCAGGACAGCTGTCAGGTCGCCATACAATTAAGACAGAGTTTTTAGGCAAGGCAAGGCAAGTTTATTTATATAGCACATTTCATACACAGTGGCAATTCAAAGTGTTTTACATAAACAGGAATAAAAGAGAGAAGTATAAATAAAATAAAAACAAACAATATAAAAACAGATGAAAAGAGCGTAGAGACAGTTTTCCCATATTCCAAAACACTGGTGTATCATATTTATTCCAAAACACTGGTGTATCATAATTAAATTTTAACTGCCCAATCAGATACATAAACAGGAATAAAAGAGACAAGTAGAATAATAATAATAATAATAATAATAATAATAATAAATAAATAAAATTTTAATTAAAACAAATAATATAAAAACAGATAAAAACAGGTGTTAAAACAGGTTATAAAAGAAATGAAAAAGAAAAGAAAGACATAATAGTGCGATCTGTCGGACGTAGCACAGTGCTCATTCAGTAAAGGCACAGCTAAACAGATGTGTTTTAAGTCTGGATTTGAATGTACCTAATGTTGGAACCCATCTGATCATTTCTGGAAGCTGATTCCAGCGGCAAGGGCAAGGGGCGTAGTAGCTGAAGGCCGATTCACCCTGCTTTGACTGAACCCTTGGAATTTCTAATTTATATGATCCTAAAGATCTGAGTGATCTATTAGGTTTGTATTCAGTGAGCATATCTGTGATGAATTGAGGTCCTAGGCCATTTAGTGATTTATAGACAAGTAGTAATACTTTAAAATCTATTCTGAATGTGACTGGGAGCCAGTGTAAAGACCTAAGGACAGGTGTGATGTGCTCTGATTTTCTGGTTCTGGTCAGAATCCTGGCAGCAGCGTTCTGGATGAGCTGTAACTGTCTGACTGTCTTTTTGGGAAGGCCAGTGAGGAGGCATTACAGTAATCCACTCTGCTGGTGATAAAAGCATGAACAAGTTTCTCTAAGTCCTCACTGGAAACAAAGCATCTAATTCTTGCAATGTTTTTGAGATGATAGTATGCTGATTTAGTTACTGCTTTGACGTGACTACTGAAACTCATATCTGACTCCAGAATCACACCAAGAGTCTTGACCTTATTTTTTGTTGTTTGACCCTTAGAGCCAAGGTACGCATTCACCTTGAGAACCTTATCTCTGTTCCCAAACGCAATGACTTCAGTTTTCTCTTTGTTTAACTGAAGAAAGTTTTGGCACATTCAACTGTTAATTTCATCAATGCATTGGCAGAGGGTGTCAATGGGGCTGATGTCATTAGGCAGCAAGGCTAAGTAGATCTGAGTGTCATCAGCATAGCTGTGGTAGGAGATTTGGTTCTTTCTCATTATTTGGGTTAGTGGGAGCATATAAAGGTTGAAGGTTAGGATTTTTTTTGTCAAGTTTG
This sequence comes from Danio jaintianensis, assembly GCA_903798115.1. Taxonomy (NCBI): domain Eukaryota; kingdom Metazoa; phylum Chordata; class Actinopteri; order Cypriniformes; family Danionidae; genus Danio; species Danio jaintianensis. Next base: position 11,262,670 of record CAIGQV010019101.1, on the reverse strand, counting down.
AATGGTTCTGTAATACCACTTTCCTATCTGTAGTTAAGACAAGATAACGCACTTAGTAAATGCTGTTCTGTAATCGCTTTTGTCCTAAATGTGATCCTAACTGGAATTACCATGTTTACCAAACTGATAGGATGCGATTTTAAAGTTAGGATCTTTCTGTAATACACCCTCTAATCCATAAACACTCTGAAGGAATTGTAAGAGCTCATGGTGAGAGCACTGAAGAATGAGTGAGAAGGAGATAAGTAGTCCATGTCCCTGTATACTGTCAACAGCGCAGACTGAGATGTGACCCAGGGGGAGATTCAGTCTTCAGATCCAGACCTGTGCTCAGCCATTAGTGGTTAACACTGTCTCACATGTTTATCAGCTCAGCGAAATGGAGCACTGAATATCTTGTGCTTGGGAAGCGGGAGAAAAAGCATGCATGGCGTTAGGTGTGCTATTGCTTATCTTATATTTAGGGGTTCAAGTACAGAGTGCTGATACCCTATTGTTTTTGTTTTAGGATTATTAATGTTATTATACATTTTTATCTTCACTAATTTGTATCACTTAGAGACCTAAAGAGCTGAAACTTGGTCAGATTGACTAAATTGTCACATATAGTCAGCCTGTAAAACATTCTGTATGCCTTACATTTTTTTGCTGAATCTAATTAACTTTTCTAGTCATCTAAATCGTACATCAATCAAATAGAATAAAAATATTAGGTTAAACTTTGTATAACTTAAAAAAATTAGTTGAAGCCTGATTAACTTATTAAAATAAGTTAAAGCAACATACAAATATTTGCTGTCTTGACTTTTTGTCATTAAGTTTTTTACAGTGTAGGTAAGGTGCTAAAAACAATGTTTTTTGTTTGTTTGTTTGCTTTTTTTTAGTCCATAGCTCCTAGACGATTTGTCATAGATTCAAAAACTTTACATTGTTGCAGTCCTTAAGTCAAAATGAAGAAAAGTTTACCAAGCCTGATTTTCTCTACGATATTCATTTTTTTGTTTCCACAAAATTGAGTTAAATCTAAAAACTTTTTTTGCAAACTAGACCTATATAGTTTATTTTTAGATTTATTTTAGTTTAATGAAGGGATGGTCAACCGAATGCCGTGCATTAAAGTATTTTAAATGCAAAGAACCACTCGACGTGAAGCGGAAGGTGGTTGTCTCCAAGTGCATTCAAAATCGTTTAATGCACGACATACCGTTGATTATACCACTTGTATCATGGTCATTTGATAAGTTTTAAACAAGTTAAAATTAGTTTTGCTTTTTGCAGAGCAATGTTTGACCAAATTTTCATCAGTAATCACATGTTAGATCTCTTAGCCCCCACATTGAATCAGCAGTCATTGGCAGACAGAGAGGGAGCACGCGCAAAGGCTGATTTATACTTCTGCATCAAGCGCACGTGTATGGTCTAGGCGCAGCCTTCGCGTGGTCGCATAGCCCTTGCTGTGGCTGGGGCTGATGCGCACCTCTCAAATAATGCAACTACCTGTCGCAACGACACGTAGCGCAAGCTCTGTGATTGGTTGGTTTGGTAGCTGTGACGAGTGTGGGCAGTGCTGAGAGCCGCGAACCTGATGGAGCGAGCGTTTACAAGTGTCGAGTCCCGTGAAGGAGCTCCACATGGAAACATTTGTTTTGTGTTTACCTTAGGATTAAAGTTGTTGCACGTCCGCCGGCTCCCGCCTCTGAATGAGCGAGTTTTAGCTACTGGTACATTAAGGCAGCATTCAGAAAAAACAAAACACCCGCAAAGAAACTCAACACAGAGGAACATAAAAACCTACTGCCAGCTAGCATTTCAGAAGTGTTATTGCAGAGCAACACAAACAGCACGCAGAAGTATAAATGCATGGCTATGCGCAAGGCATGTGCCATGGGTCACGCCAATTACTCGACGCAGAAGTATAAATCAGCCTTAAGACACATCATGCGTGCGTGTAAATGACATGGGCATATCTAATAGCTCATATAACGTCTTGCTACTTCTTTGCAAATATTTTGGAGTATATTTGTGAGTTTGTTAATCCCCATAAGATCCCTGTTGCAGCACATGTCGGCATCTTCAAGATTGCACAGACGAATAAAGACTCCTTTACTGAGCTGTTATGGTTACTACTAATGTTTGAGGGAAGCGAATTTATATCAAACTGTGATCAAAACTGACTGGAACTACCTGTGCATTAAATGATGTTATTGCACACCTTCCAGCCAATCAGAATCAAACATTTCAACAGACCATGGAATAAGTTGTTTTAGACCACGAAATACAATAAAAAGTACATATAGAAATCTAGTGCCCTATTATTTGTACAGTGCGGAAAAAGTGTGGAAGATCGCCGAATCCAGTCATAAAGAGTTTATTGTAAAAACCCCGAAAATGTAATAATTCAAAGTAGGGCTGCATGCTTAATCAGATCTGATATGGAGTAATGTCTGTGAATGCTAAACCACAGAAAGGCCTCTATTTAATTACAAAGGCTGTCTGAACTGTGTCTGTCTCTGTGTGAATGAGTGGGACAGTGTTTTTACTATTCGTCTCTCGAATTGAGGACATGAACTTTATCTAGAGCTGCTCTGAGAGTCACTTCACCACCAGTACACTCTCATTTGATGAGTCGTCATATCATAAACACAGACACCCAAAAGAGAGCATCAAAATGTAGCTTGAAATCATGACACGAATATATTGTACATTGGTTTTGAAATAGAAAAGGCATTAAATGATAAAAAAAAAAAATGGAAAAGAAAACAATGTCCAGAAATAAAACTGGACATTGTGGGTGCAAATTTTATAGTAATATGTACTTACACTGAAATTAATCATTTGGTACAATGCACTTATTGTGTAAATACATGTTTTTACATTGTACTTATGATTGATTAAATACCTGCATGTAATTGCATCTGTGATTAATTTCTGTAATTACACTGTTACAGATAATTACACTGGTACACACCATCCCTTAGACCTAAACCCCATTTAAACCAACCCATACCACCAAACAAGAGCACCAGAAGTGTTCTGCAATACATTATGAACACAATAAGTACATTGTATTTAATTTTTGAAGCAAATACATATTAGTTAAGGCCATTTAATATAAAGTGGAACACAATTTTTTTTTCTGTTCAATTTTTTTTTTTTTTATATATTTGCCAAACAACATGTACATTTAATAGTATATAACTGTTAGTTACAAAAAACAACAACTTTTAAACAATATAAAAACTGCTAAAATCTGTTTAGCGTCATTATAGGGTAATAGTAAAACCCTGGAGTTAAATAAATAAATAAATTAATTAATTTAGTTATCAATGACAATAAAGTTACCATATATGGAATAAACTCTGTCAATAATGCATGTAAAATGTAAATACATCAACAACAGCAAACACAAACAAAGAATCTGTTTATCACAAGTAGTTTTTTCCCACAAGTAGTAGTAAATGCTCTTTTATAGGAGGTGGCCAGGGTCATTCACACAAACACAAAACACAATCATGGTAACAAACACACATTAAACTTAAGGCCATAAATATTCATTTGACAATAGAACAATCGAACCTAAAACCCAAATCTGCCCATGCTGATCACAGAAATTGTTAGAATGACAGAAACATAACTATTTAATCAAAATACAATGAAATGAAAAGTTTTACGATTAACACTAGTGTTACACGCATATAATGGCCTATGAATTTTGGTCATCTAAATGGCTCTCCGGCTCTGTGTGACTTACAACAACAAACATTCAGCAGTTGCAACATAGTGTTAAATATATAATTAACATTCTGTATATGCCGCTCTAGAGACAGCAGTTCAGGCAGTTCAGAACAAACAACGCAGGCTTGCAGACAGATTGTCACGCCCGCTCTCAGAAAGGCACAGGATTGCAGGAGTTTATCAAAACACGTAGATTTATTACAAACAAAACACTCACAACTGGAACACAGGAATCACACGTAGGAACACTCAGGAAGACAAATCACAGGAATGACGATCAATAGGAGCCAGGAGATGAATTGGAGCAGGGAGACTGAGACCCAGGAACCAGCCAGGAGGACGGCCCAGGGCGGAGTTGAAAGAGGGAGAAGCCATGGAGGAGATGTGGCCACCGACTGCAGGAGACGCCACTGATGGAGGTGGAGCCCAAAGAGGAGACGGAGAGCCAATGGGCAAGGATGACGTTGAGGTCCCGGAGGGCTGAGGTGGAGCAGACGGCTCACCCGAGCAAGACGATGGGACAGAAGCCCACGGTGGAGCCAGAGCGACAGAGTACCAAGGCGTAGCTGGAGGGAGGGAGGAGCTCAACAAAGCCGGCAGGACGGAGCGATGAGGTGCAGCCAGAGGAGCGGAGCCTGGAGGCGATGGCAGGGCGACGACTGACCAAGGCGAAGCCGGAGAGACGAGGGAGCCTGGCGGAGCTGGAGGGCTGATAGTCCAAGGAGGAGATGAGGGAGGAGAGAGCCAACGTGGAGCTGTAGGGTCGGAGGGCCGAGGCGGAGTCCGCAGCTTGGAGGCTAGAGGAGCTGACGTTGCGATGCAGGCAGGCAGCACCTCGAAGCAAGCTCCCCTTCTGGAGCTTGAGGGCGAGCTGGGAGGCTGGCTGGTTGACTGCCTCCACACAGGAGCTGGCTGATTGGCTGCTGAAGTTTTCATCAGCGGAGGAGGAGAGGGTGGGTTGGGTTGGATGATGCTCATGACCCTGGAGCTAACCTCTTCAGGGATCAACGGGGCTGGGAAACTGTCTTGAAACAGTTGGCTTGGAGAAAGACCTTTGCTGACTGGAGAGGGCGGGGGAGGGATGACTTCACTCCAGAAGTCGATGAACAACATCCCAGTGTCCAGCAGCTGCTCACCGTTAGCAGTGGGAGGGTGGGTGGGACCCTTGCTCGGTCCCTCTATCTCCACTAGGACTCCCACCTTGGGCGATGTTGCCGGCTCTCACACCTGGTCAGACGGATTTGTGAGCTCCTCCTCCACGGTGGTATTCGGCTCTGTCACTCTCATTGGCGATGGCTCGCGCACCACGGGTGGCTCTCCGTCTGCGGTGGGCTCTGGCAAACGCTACCTGCAGATCGCTGGTGTTGGGCTGGTCACTGGTTCTAGATTGGCACTGGTGAGGTCTTCCTTCTCACAGATGGTGAATGCAGATCCATTCCTCGCCAGTGTCCACTCCACATAAGCGTCGAAGTTGCCCCGAGGACCATCTTCGGACGACCGTGCTCTGCAAGCGGTGTTAAGGCTGGTGTTGAAAAACCCGCAGAGCACGTTGTCCGGATAGCTGGTGAAATTCGCTATGGACAAGTCTTGTATGGTCCTCGAGGCTGCTTTCCCTTTACTGATTACACACAGGGGAGGAACACAGGTGAAACTAATGAACATCAAGAAATGGCGGGAAAACAGAACAAAGGGATCACATGACGACAACAGAAGCACATGGAACACTGGGGCATGGGAAAACACAGAACCTGACACAGATACAGTTGAAGTCAAAATTATTCCTGTGTATTTTTCTTTTTAAAATATTTCCCAAATAATCTTTAGCAGAGCAATTAATTTTTCACAGTATGTTGTATAATATTTTTTCTTCAGGAGAAAGTCTCATTTGTTTTATTTCATTTTAAGGTCAATATTATTAGCCCCCTTAAGTATGATTTTTTTTTCGATTGTTTACAGAACAAACCGCTGTTATACAATGATTTGCCTAATTACTCTAACTTGCGTAATTAACTTAGTTAAGCCTTTAAATTGCACTTTAATCTGAATGCTAGTATGTTGAAAATATCTAGTAAAATATTGTGTACTATCATCATGGCAAATATAAAAGAAATTAGTTATTAGAAATTAGTTATTTAAACTATTATGTTTAGAAATGTGTTTCACGGTTGTGGGTTGTGCGCACTTCCTGGTGTGTCTGTGTTATTGTCACGTGGTTTTGTTTTGTTTCAGTCATGTGCATTGTAGTGGCATGTTGGTGTTGTTTGGTTACATGTTTGATTGTTTGCCAATAAGCTGTGGCTAATTATCATGCCTATGTCTGAGTGCTGGGTGTTTGTATCATTGTCAGTTCGTTATCATTTACTGCGTTTACATGGACATCAGTAATCGAATTATTTGGCTTAATCTGAATAAGAAAATAATATGATTAAGGTCTTTACCTGAGTTGCTTTTTGAATGTTCCTTTCATGATCCCGTTTTACATTTTATAGCACATAATTCGATTAACGTCATTGTGTCACCACGCTATCCACATTTCCTCCAGAGTTTCATGTAATTTCGGGTGTTTCATTTTTAATTTGTCGACTTTAACTGCAGTTTGGCACTTTCACTTTTATTCAGGAACATTTCATGCATGCCCTCCATGACAAACGAGATATTGGATGCGATTTTGAACTGCTGGAAGAGTGTTGTTTTAATGGAATTTGATACCGCATGCTGAATCGGAAAACCTATGCATTTCGCGATGCAGGTGTCTGTGTTCCTTCACTGACACGGTAGGTGCAGAGAATAGTGTCAAACAGCCGTGTGTGTATAGACTATCCTGTCACAAAATGCGGCGAAAATCCTACACAATGGTAATAGTTTGATTGCACTGTTTACCTTTTCCACCGGTCATTAAAGACCTTGCATCTGGATCCTTCCTTGTTGTTATTTATTATTTCAGGGATTGTGACAATGTGTTGAACAAAATCTTCATTACGTTAAACAGAAATTGGGGAAAAAATATATACTAGTTTCTAATAATTTACTAGGGCTAATAATTCTGACTTCAACTCTAAGCGGAACAGGTCTTGTTAGAATGATTCCTGAACTGCGTTAAAAGTCTCCACTATTAATACGCTCATAGTAAACTGAAGGGTGGATGGTTGTTTAGTAGACTGGGCTTCGCCAGGGCAGTGTGTCTGGGTTGATGTCTACAGGCTTTTTTTAACTGCGGTGTGCATGTTTTGTAGAGCAGGTATGTCGTGATCCTGGTCCTGTGGTGTGGCTGTTGGTTTTTCCAGGTTCAAAATTACCATAATTTCCTGCAACCATTCAGTGTCATGAAGCAGTTCAGTGCAGGACAGCAGAGATGCTCAGAGGTGGAACTATAAACACGGGTGTCCCAGTACAGACCGGCCCTCATATGATTATACCATCCTGGAGGAAATTTTACTGCTCACACGTTGCTCTTTCATAGCTTAATGGACTTAATGGAGTTCTGTGTCATGGGTTCTCATATTTACAGTGCTCAACATAAGTGAGTACACCCCATTTTGAAAAAGATTTTTTTTCCATTTCTCAGTGAATATAGGTAATATATTTGGTGCATTTGAACAAAACAGATTCATTAAACGAATACATTTATTAAAATAATATTTTAGCCACCGAACATCTTTATAAATAGAAAGATAATACATAATAAATTCATGCAAAATATTGAAAAAAAAAATACAAACTACAAAATTTCAACAAAATTATTTAATATTTTTGTAATATATTTAATATATTATATTTAATAATTTTCTCGAACATAAATTTGATTGTACTCATTTTAGACAGTTATCACAAGTTATTTTGTTACATTAGCTCCAGATTTGGCTTTGTTACCTACTAATCTCATGTTTATGCACAAATATAATATTGTAAAGCTTCATATAGTAAATATTAATCTAAATGAGAGATTTGTGAGGGGTGTACTCATGTATGTTGAGCACTGTATATATATATATATATATATATATATATATATATATATATACACACTAGAGATCAAAATTCGAGAATTAGCTTAATACGCAAGCAGTGAATCTTTGGCCGTGTTTAAGAAATATCTGTTTTGTCAAGACTTAATTCTCCAGCAGTAGCACTCCCTATTTATCCTATCTATCTGTATGTTCTTGGTGTTTGTTAGCAAAAAGCGCAATGCTAAACTGTAAAAACTAACTGCTTGATTATGGGAAAAAAAAATCATAATCACAATTATTTTAGTCAAAATCATAATCACAGTTATTTAGTATGTGATATAGTTTTCCCCTCTAAATAAGGTTGTTTTTACATTACAAAGATTGTGATATTTTACATTTCTAAATACCAAAGCAGAATGGGACAAAGTGAAACACAAACATTTAAAAGTCCTCAAAATTATGGCAATAAAATTTTTTTTAATAAATAATAAAAGATAAATAAATATATA
>CAIGQV010019101.1:11211946-11254379 GCA_903798115.1 Danio jaintianensis | reverse complement strand
ATATCCAAATATAGCTTTATGGTTACACATGCCTTTTTATTTTGAACTCTTTTTGTTCGTTTATTACATAACAAACAAGTGTGATTTGACCCACACAATCTGACAGCAATTTGTAACTTTTTGATTTAGTTGCTAATTTGTATTAATTTGTATGATCTCATTTGTACATTTTAGTGTGATTTGCTCAACCCCCACTTAAGGATTAGAGGGCACGTCTCCTTTTAAAATTTGTATGTATTCATAACATTGTATGTATTTAATAATAATAATAATAATAATCCAGCGTAAAACATATGCTGGATAAGTTGGCGGTTCATTCTGCTGTGGTGACCCCAGATTAATAAAGGGACTAAGCCGAAAAGAAAATGAATAAATGAATGAATAATAATTATTATTTTATTTTAATTACATTATTCATTCATTCATTCATTTTCTTTTCGGCTTAGTCCCTTCATTAATCTGGGGTCGCCACAGCGGAATGAACCGCCAACTTATCCAGCATATGTTTTACGCAGCGGATGCCCTTCCAGCTGCAACCCATCGCTGGGAAACATCCACACACACTCATTCACACACATACACTACGGACAATTTAGCCTACCCAATTCCCCTGTAGTGCATGTCTTTGGACTTGTGGGGGAAACCGGAGCACCCGGAGGAAACCCACGCAAACACGGGGAGAACATGCAAACTCCACACAGAAACGCCAACTGGCCCAGCCGGGGCTCGAACCAGCGACCTTCTTGCTGTGAGGCGATTGTGCTACCCACTGCGCAACCGTGCTGCCCTTAATTACATTATTTTTGTATAATTAATAACAAATTTATCATCATCATCTTAATTACTATTATTATTATTATTGTTATTATTATATTTTAATAACAACATGTTTAAATTATAAATAATAACACTTTTATTATTATTATTGTTATTATATTTTAATAACAACATGTTTAAATTATAAATAATAACACTTTTATTATTATTATTATTATTATTATTATTATTATTATTATTATTATTATTATATTTTAATAACAACATTGTTTTTATTATAATTAATAACAGATTTATTATTATTATTATTATTATTATTATTATATTTTAATAACAACATGTTTAAATTATAAATAACACTTGTTGTTGTTGTTGTTGTTGTTGTTGTTGTTGTTGTTATTATTATTTTTAATAATAACAACATTGTTTTTATTACAATTATTAACAAATGTATGATTATTATTATTATTATTATTATTATATTTTAGCACAATTTATAATGTCAGTTTCTTTGACATTTATTTATATTTCTCTGTTCCCATAATGTTTTTCCCTGTCTATTTTGTAGTCTTGAATAATTAAGTGTACATCAGTCTGCACTTGTCATCTTTCATTAATTAGAATAGATGGAAAATTCTAGTGTTTCCTTTAAAGTGACAGGTGGATGAATGTGTTTATGGGATTAGAGTAAGCAATGGAAAAAATTGGAGTCTGCAGAAGGGTGAACGTGATGGCAGCCAAAATCAGACAGTGAGAGGAAGAAAACACATGAGCAAAATAACAGAAGATTCTAGAGACTTAGAACTAGGATTTCAAAATAATCCTGGTTTTGTGTTTCTTTTTGATGGCACATTAATATTATTTTTTTTTCCTGAGTACTTTTAAGAGAACGATGGAATGGAATTAGTAGAGAAACATAAAATCCTCAATAGGTATTCTGTAATAAAACTATTGGTAACACTTTACAATAAGGTTGTATTAGTCAATGTTAGTTAATGCATTTACTAATATGAACATTTATTACTGTATTTGTTCATGTTAGTTAATGAAAACATTGCATTAACTAATGTTAACAAACATGAATTTGGATTTTAATAATGCATTAGTAAATGTTGTATAAATGCTGTACATGTACTGTTAATACTTAGTTCATGTTAGTAAATACAATAATTAACTAATGAAACCTTATTGTAAAGTGTGACCAAACTAGATAAAAAACATGATGATAAAATCATTTTATATGATTATTATTTAAGCTTGCATTTTTTTTCTTAATATTTATTTTTGTGTATTTATTGTTTCATACTTCAAACTTGAATGAAATAATACAATAATGCATATTATTTATGGTATTTACTTGGTTTCTATTAAAAAAAGGCATGTTAACAAGTAACAAGTTGTAATTATTTGTGGATGAAGTCTAACTTCTATAAAAACAGCTAATAATATCTTATATAGTATAACACACATTCCAAATGGCATTGTAATTATGTTGCATGCAGTTTTCATGACCTCATATTAACTGAGAGGTTGTTGGAATTTTTTTACCATAGCATTTGACTCAATGAAATAAGAATTAATTCAAAAAAGTGTTTCCTTATAATATTAATAGATCATGGAATAAGTCATGGAAAAGTCATCAAAAAGGAACATGAATCTGAAAATTATTCCGGTGCACACTCACAAAATATTTAGGTCGTTTTATAATGATCAGATGTGTCAATAGCGTAAATTAAACAATTTGATTTTGTTGTAAGTGCAGTATTGAACTCAAATGTGTTTTAAATACATCACAATCATGGTTATTTATTTACTGTAGTATTGATTAATCCAGTCTCATACATTTTAACAAATTAAAATATTCACAGTGAATAGATTTATGCTGCTTTTTATGATTTATGCTGCAATTTGAATACATCTTTTTTAATGATGGTTATTTAAATAAATCAAACATATGAAAATATAATTTTATTTGTTTGTGTAAAGTCTATATACTTAATAAAAAACATAAAAATATATTGTTTGGTTAATTTCATGCTATACATTATAATATGGTGGCGCAGTGGGTAGCACTGTCGCCTCACAACAAGAAGGTTGCTGGTTCGAGCCTCGACTGGGTCAGTTGGCCTTTCTGTGTGGAGTTTGCATGTTCTCCCCGTGCTCGTGTGGGTTTCCTCCAGGTGCTCCGGTTTCCCCCACAGTCCAAAGACATGTGATATAGGTGAATTGGGTAAGCTAAAATTGTCCGTAGTGAATGTGTGTGAATGAGAGTGTATGAGGGTTTCCCAGTGATGGGTTTCAGCTGGAAGGGCATCCGCTGCGTAAAACATATGCTGGATAAATTGGTGGTTCATTCCACTGTGGCGACCCCTGATTAATAAAGGGAGTAAGCCGAAAAGAAAATGAATGAATGAATGAACATTACAATATTAAGATATGTAGCATGACGTCATTTACAATAGTGTTTATTGTTCAAGTTCAAGTTTTACTTTATTGTCATTCATATGTACAGTCGTGGCCAAAAGTTTTGAGAATGACACAAATATTAGTTTTCACAAAGTTTGCTGCTAAACTGCTTTTAGATCTTTGTTTTAGTTGTTTCTGTGATGTACTGAAATATACAAGACCTTCATACGTTTCAAAGGCTTTTATCGACACTTACATGACATTTATGCAAAGAGTCAATATTTGCAGTGTTGGCCCTTCTTTTTCAGGACCTCTGCAATTCGACTGGGCATGCTCTCAATCAACTTCTGGGCCAAATCCTGACTGATAGCAACCCATTCTTTCATAATCACTTCTTGGAGTTTGTCAGAATTAGTGGGTTTTTGTTTGTCCACCCGCCTCTTGAGGATTGACCACAAGTTCTCAATGGGATTACGATCTGGGGAGTTTCCAGGCCATGTACCCTAAATTTCAACATTTTGGTCCCCGAGCCACTTAGATATCAGTTTTGCCTTATGGCACGGTGCTCCATTGTGCTGGAAAATGCATTGTTCTTCACCAAACTATTGTTGGATTGTTGGAAGAAGTTGCTGTTGGAGGGTGTTTTGGTACCATTCTTTATTCATGGCTGTGTTTTTGGGCAAAATTGTGAGTGAGCCCACTCCCTTGGATGAGAAGCAATCCCACACATGAATGGTTTCAGGATGCTTTACTGTTGGCATGACACAGGACTGATGGTAGCGCTCACCTTTTCTTCTCCGGACAAGCCCTTTTCCAGATGCCCCAAACAATCGGAAAGGGGCTTCATCGGAGAATATGACTTTGCCCCAGTCCTCAGCAGTCCATTCGCCATACTTTTTGCAGAAGATCAATCTGTCCCTGATGTTTTTTTTGGAGAGAAGTGGCTTCTTTGCTGCCCTTCTTGACACCAGGCCATCTTCCAAAAGTCTTTGCCTCACTGTGCGTGCAGATGCGCTCACACCTGCCTGCTGCTATTCCTGAGCAAGCTCTGCACTGGTGGCACTCCGATCCCGCAGCTGAATCCTCTTTAGGAGACGATCCTGGCGCTTGCTGGACTTTCTTGGATGCCCTGAAGCCTTCTTAACAAGAATTGAACCTCTTTCCTTAAAGTTCTTGATGATCCTATAAATTGTTGATTTAGGTGCAATTTTAGTAGCCACAATATCCTTGCCTGTGAAGCCATTTTTATGCAACGCAATGATGGCTGCACATGTTTCTTTGCAGGTCACCATGGTTAACAATGGAAGAACAATGATTTCAAGCATCACCCTCCTTTTAACATGTCAAGTCTGCCATTCTAACCCAATCAGCCTGACATAATGATCTCCAGCCTTGTGCTCGTCAACATTCTCACCTGAGTTAACAAGACGATTACTGAAATGATCTCAGCAGGTCCTTTAATGACAGCAGTGAAATGCAGTTTTAAAAAAATTTTTTTAGGATTAAGTTAATTTCCATGGCTAAGAAGGACTATGCAATTCATCTGATCACTCTTCATAACATTCTGTAGTATATGCAAATTGCTATTATAAAAACTTAAGCAGCAACTTTTCCAATTTCCAATATTTATGTAATTCTCAAAACTTTTGGCCACGACTGTACATATACACAGAACTAAATTCCGTAGCATTGGCTCTGCAGTTCCAATAAAAAAAAAAACCAAACAATAAATAAATAGTATAGTATAACATAAATAAATAAATAAATAAATAAAATCATATACATAGCAGCTGACTGACGGTCCTCATCGTCAGGCAGATCTACAGTGCAAATCACAATAGTGCATACAAGTTTTAAAGTGAAAAATATTTTAAAAATATATATTGCCACAAAAAAGAAGTTTGTCAGCCCTATTTTAAACAAGAATCACTTAATATGGCATATTATTTAAAGATCACAGCACATCCCCCAAAAACCCCCAACTGTACATGACACTAAACATACAACATATTACATTATAATGCTCAAACATATTTTGTATTTTTTCTAATAGATATCTGACAGCAACTCCTATCTTGCTCTCTGCACACTTCTGCTGCCAAGTGCAGTTAGTGCAACAGGAGTAGTTGTAAAAATAAGCCATAAGCCTCCAGTGCTTGCTTATGATTAGTGTTTTACCAGCCCCCGCTGTGTTTCTATTAGATCACAGCTGCTGCTGTTTCAGTGTTAGCCAGGTGAGCCTCAGGTGACTCCGGCAGAACCGTGCTTTGATCACTCTGCAGCTTCTCATTTCTCAGAGCTTTTATCAAAACTAGATCCCTCTGTCGCATTTATGAAGACTCTGATCACCAAGGGCTATCAAAGAAACCAGCTTTCCAAGTTCACCTCTGGGATTTCCATCACAGTTTCCCCCCACATTAATAGACTGTTTCTCTGGTGAAGTCATGAGGCTATCTGAACTGCCCCAGAAACACTGTAGGTCTTTGTTCCTGCATGGTAATGGTAGTTACAGCGCTGTAGCCTTCAGGCCCGAGACACTTTATGGCCACCAGCCAGACACAGACTTTTCAAACAAAGACTTCAGTTATTTACTTGAATTTGAGATCGAGGGACAGCAAAGAGTTTGGGAGAATCTGAGGTGGTGTTGGAAAAAGCGAGTCAGGGAAAGCCTTCATTCTCTAGTCGCAGCAGGAGGCAGGGAACTCCTGTATGCCTTGGCAAACCCTCAAAGTCATGGGAACTAGTCCCAGAATGCTTTAAACGTGGAGCTCCCTGCCTGATTAGAGCAATTATAAAGGTTCAAGAGGTTTCATTATCAGACTTGATTTAGACTTGATTTGACTACTTAATAGACTTTATTTGACTATTTAGACTTGAGTACTGAGGGTTGCACGCAGTTCAGCTTGGATATAAAAAAGAGCACCTTTTTTCAGCGATATTGTGAAAAGTCAAATTGAAACATAATTTAAAGGGATAGTTCACACAAAAATGACAATTCAGTCATTTACTCAGCATCCACTTGTTTCAAAGCTTTTTGAGTGTTTTTCTGTTGAACACAAAAGAAGATATTTTGAAGAATGACTTTGAAACTTGTAACCATTGACTTAAGCCGTGGTCACACTGGACTTTTCTCCTCATAGTCTTTCATTCATATGCATGCGAATGCGGCAGATCGGAAACATGACCTCTCTGGACAGAAATTTTAAATATGGACCAACCGCTTGCTTTTTTAAATGTCTAAACATCTTGTTTAATCCTGCCCCTTTTCGCAGCACCATACGACAGAAGTTTGCATGCTCAAACTCTAGCGTGACTGTGGCTTTACATTAGTGTTGTCACGATACTGAATTTCAGTACCAGTCAGTACTGAAATTTTAACAATGTCCATTGCTAACACTTAAGCGAAACACACTGACATACAAATGATCGGCTGATTAATCGATTGATCTTAGTGCCTTTAAAATACTCCAGTGTCCCTGTAGCTGTGTTTGCACATGGTAAACAGTGGTGAAGTGTGGTGAACTGCCAATCGGCCAATCACAGTAGTTTTTGTTGAGCATGTGAACACAATGGAAAATCAGCGGTGTTTAAGAATGCATTCAACAGCGCTTAAATGTTAGCGGGAAATGAAAATTTTTGAAATTTCAGTACTGATTGGTATCAAAATTCAGTATCGGGACAACCCTAACTTACATAGTATTTTGGTGTGTCGCAAATTGCATACTTATGCACTATTCTATGCCATTTTGCAGTATAAATAGCATAAGTAGTGCATTCACGTTGAAAATTAAAAAAAAAAAATTCTAAAAAGAATAAGTGCAGGTCTTTTTCTAAAATGTCTTTTAGAAGATATTTTGAAAGAAAGCTAAACATTGACTGCCATAATATTTGTTTTTCCAACTATGGAAGTATGTGGTTACAGCTTTTCAGCTTTTTTTTAAAAGTATTGAAAGCATTAAGCAGAAGACAAACAGGTTTGGAACCACTTGAGGGAGATTAAATAGTGAGTAAATTTTTTGAGTGAACTATCCCTTTAATCATTTAAATCTTTCAACAATCTAATTCTCATAAGTAACAGAAGCTAGGAGAAGCAGGAGTTTCTAATAAATCGACATAACTATACTTACACAAATTTATGTGATGCGGTGTTTGATCTGTCTGCACAAACTAATAATTTTTCTCTTGTATTTTCCACAGCCTGCATCTTTCGCTACAATGCTCTGTCTTTAGTCTACCTTCTGTACCTGCTGCTATTACCGTGGTTTCAGTGGCCCAACAAACACACACTACGAGGTAAGAACGTTTCTCATGCTTGTATTCTCAATGTTGCAATAGTCTGCCTGACTAGAAAAACAGCCAATTGCACAACTAAATGATTGCTAAATGAACAGTCGGATGTGGCATCTCTGGAGTGTTGGATTGCATTGCTCTGCCTCAGAGGTCGTGGTTTTATAGTTCAGGAATGCTGAGTGGACAGAATGGCTTGCATAATTTGGTTTTTGAAGACTTTTAGAAACGTTTGACCTTTGACCTCCACAGACTTTGAAGTCTTGGGGTGCGTCTCAGTCAGCACACTTGTTCAGTAGGCAGTGCACTGATCAGTTCTCCAGCTTTTTTTAAGTGCTGTCTCAATCTTAAAATTCTTCCAGTGCACTAAATCGTACACACCCTGAAAAGTCGCACTATGCGCTCTTAATGGAAGTTTGGAAGTGCGAAATATGAATCTCGTGATCCAAATCACCAAACGAGAGACATTTTTCTAAAAAGAAACTTATTTATTTATGAGTAATTGAGGGGAGTGATTATGACTTAGTGCCTGTTGTTGGTGTCCCGAGGGGAAGTCCTCTTGCTGACACCCGACAACAGTTCATCAAACTGGGCTCGGCTCAGTCTGAAGCACCGCTGAAAGCCTTCATTTTCCAAGTATAGTTTCTGGAGGAGTTGATAAACTCACAGAGCTGGGTGCACCTCTGAAAGGATCTAGTGGATTCAGACACGGCGCCAAACGAATCTACGCTGTTTTTCAGCATTCCTAAGCACATAAAGCACAGCTACTATCTCAATAAAATCAATGTTAGCAATTTAGCAACAAAGCAGACAGAAGCCCCATCCATGATGCGAATCCGCATCTATTGTGAAGTGAATTTGACACGCAAATGAAGCGAGTAAACTCAAAATGTTAACGCATCTATTTATGTGCGATTAGGATGATTTATTCGCATGTGCAGCATCTGGTGTGAACACAGCATAAGATCTCTCAGCCAGTTGAGGACCAAGTGACAATGTGTTTGTAGATTGGAGGATGTGTTTTTCTTTTTCCTCACTCCCCTCACATATCAAAAAGAAAAATGGAATTTATCTCCTGTGGTAGGAGATAAATGATATAATGTAATTAATTACTTGCGCCTCACACCGTGTGCTAACAACACACAATGCAATAAGATTACAGTGACAAGCAATTTGGCTGTCTGTACCAAAAGTCAATCGACATGACAGAAACATTTATATACCAGCCACTGCGATCCCAATGAAATGGTAAAGGTTTTTAATCTAATTAATACATATTTAACCACTTTGACGTTATTAATAGGCTACTTAGTGAGTGGTGTTGTTGATTTGCACTGAATCACAGTTCTTTCAAGACTTTAATTTTCAAACCATCTGCTAGTTATTTTATTTTCAAGATCTGAGGTGAACTGTTTGCTGCTTTGAGTAGTATGGCAATAAATGGCACCTAAAATGGTATTTCACACACTGGTAGCATTTAACACTGAATAAAGCACATAATCTGTACCTGAGGGGATCTTTGTCGTTGTGAAATATGTTGTTGTTCTGCTGCAACATCACAGAAAAAATAATTTTTGTGCGTTACTGTTGCAGATGGTTAGAACAAAAACTCCTTTTAACATGGAAAAGATAGCTTTTATCGCGCGTCTCAGTGCCTCGTCACGTGTAGTTAGGATTCAGTGTCAGAAGAAAAAGACGAAATGCAATGAACGCACTGTGGCTTTTGGAAGTGTGTGACAGTTCTGGAAGGTAATAATCACCACTTTGATGATGGACTTTGGCTAAGGAATTTTAGATTGACCAAAACAACATTTCAGATTTGCTGGTTGTCATTTAATGCCGTCCATCACATGACTTTTTTAATGCGCATGCTCAACTATGTAGTTTAGTTTGTAGTTTATATATCATAGTTTATGCTTTTTTGTTATCAGGTACAAAGCTTACTCTACTCAGTTGTGCGGATGAGTTTTTGTGCATTTTTGTGAAACATTATTAGAGGATTGAACATTATTAGAGGATGTTTACGCTTTTTTTTCCTATGCGTTTGTTTGTGTATCCAGCAGCATAATGATGAAGTGATGAATTTTGATGTAAGCCCTACATGGCGCCTCATATTTGGAAATTCTCTCATAATAAACAAAAAAGAGCCGATTTGATGGTTCAGAATTGATTCTCTATTAAAAAGAACACAGACAGTAATTTTAATTATTATGCACTTTTATCTTACAACTTTGCAGACCTTCACAAACAGCTACATTACTTACTGCATTAAAGGCAATATGTGAAAAAGCATAATGGGGCACTTTACAATGTATTGCTGAATGTAGCAGCATTGGGCATTTGTGTGCTTGGAACTTGGAAATCATAATATAACTAAAATAGAATATTTTATCTTTATTTGTATTAAAACATTTCCCAAAAACATGTTTTTCCACATAAAATAATACCTGTAATTAGTTATAAACAAAGTAAATTAATAAAAAAATATTGGGTGACACAATTGACCAAAATGAATAAATTGGAAATTATTAAATTATTAATAGTATTGTTATATTAAACGTTTTAATTATATATATATATATGTATGTATGTATGTATATATGTTATAAAAACATTTGAAATCTATATTTAATATTTATTTGCATTAAAGGGCACCTATTTTACCCATTTTTTAAAATTTTAAGATTCTTGTGTCTCCAGAATGTGTCTGTAAAGTTTCAGCTCAAAACACCCGTCAGATTATTTATTATACCTTTCAGAAGTTTGTAATTTTCAGCTCTGAGCATCTTGTAGCTGTTTTTGCTTCCTGTGCCTTTAATGCTAACGCCCACCGTTCCCACGTGCCTGTCAGAGTGTGCCTCAATCTCCGCCTCGGCTGCGTCAGATAAACAGCACAGTGACAGACATGAAGGAAGCAGATCTCATGTAACATGAGAAATACTATAGTAAGAACTTTCCCAATAATTATTTGATGTATTTGTTGTGGAGTTAATTCACAATGTCGTTACAAAGTTCACGAACACACACACACACAGCGGACACAAGGCGCACACTTTAACTTTGCATTGTTTTTGCACAGCAAATGTGACAGGATACACGTTAATATCCACTGCTCTATGGATATCCGTTATGTTAATGTACAAAATAAACCTGATTTAACGTCCACAAACCGGGATTGAAGCGTCTTCTTTTATAATTGTACTGACATGGGGCTGTGGTGATGAAGACGGTAAAATGCACTGTTTTAAAAAAAAATAACTTGTAAAGCTCCTTTTTGACCACATTTGATGATCATTGATGATCACAGCGAGTAGAACAGATCTTATAATCTCAGTTGCTTTGTGCACGTCCTGTCTTGTTGATATGATTATATACGTTACTACGGAGACATGTTAATTCACGGCTGTCAATCAATTTGGTGGGCGGGGAAACTGCACTCCTACATCACGCTTTGGTCGGCCTCAAAATGGGAGGGACTTGGATCCTATTTAAACATCAGGAAATTTTTAAAAAGAGACTTCTGTCCAAACAGCTTACAAAAGATGATTTTCATCATAGGTGCCCTTTAAAACATATTTCCCATAAAATGTTAATGCAATTAGTAAAATACTAAATAAAAATGTTGATTTGTGTGCTTTTGTCAATTGCAATGGAAAACAAAGATGCAAAATAAAATTAATAATTTGGAAACTATACTATTTTTTATATTGTTATATTAGCAGCTATGCTTAATATTTATTTGTATTAAACAATTTTCCAAAAACAATTTTTGTTTCATAAAATACTTGAAAACGAAATAAATTAATTTAAATTATTGGTTTTATTTGTGCGCTTTTGTCGATTGCAATTATTATTTATTTGTATTAAAAACAAATTCCAAAACAAGTTTTTTTTTTTATACCTGTAATTAAAAATTTAAAAAAGAATAAATTAATAAAATTATTGTCAATATTTTGTCAATTGCAATGGAAAACAAAGTACCAAAATAAGACCAATAACTTGGAAATTAAAATATTATTAATAATATTGTTATATTACCGTTTATATTTAAGATTTATTTGTATTAAAAAAAATATATATTTTTTCATAAAATGTTACCTCTGACGAGTTAAAAATGAAATAAATTGATTAATAATAAAATATTGGTTGATTTGTGTTCTTTTGTCAATTACAATGTAAAAAAACAAAACAAAGATACAAAATAAAATGTATAACTTGAAAATTATAATGTTATTAATTATATTATTATATTAACAATTAAAATAATAATATTTATATTTTATTAAAATGTAGCAAATAAATATTTTATATATATTTTGCATTAAAATATAAAAAAGAAAAATATGACCTGTAATGAGTTAAATTTTTTTATAAATTAATACAGTTATTGATTGATTTGTGTTCTTTTGTCAAGTGCAATGGAAAACAATAATACAAAATAAAATCAATAAATTGGAAATTATAATATTGTTAGTAATATTATTAAAATTAGAATTATAATAATATTTATATTTTACTTAAAAAACAAAGCAAATATATATTTAATATTTATTGGAATTAAAACATTTATTTTTATTTTTCACAAAATCTGACCTGTAATGACATAAATTTATTAATTAATTAATTAATAATAATAATAAAGAAGATTTTCAGTCCAAAGCCTGGAACGTGAGCCTGGCAGTCGATTTGTCAAACCACAGTCTGACTGATGGTGATAGTAGAGGACTCCATTACAAACAAGCAGCCATTAATTCCTGCAGTTTTTCCACATCACACGACCGCAGAGATCCACAAAGCCTCAACGATGACAGAATACACACACGGGTTCTTTGCCTCTCAAAAGTGGTTTTGCATCAGCTTTTCCCATCCATGCACCTTACTATACTATATAATGTGTAGCGTCTGTGGCTTCGGCAGACGCATTGGTGACAGGAAGGCTGCCCGGTTATCTTTTAGGCTTTAATCCAGAGCTCTCAGACTCGTAGCATTTGATCAGCACATCCACTTTGTGTTTAAGAGTGTGAGTTTGATCGCTGGCCTTAACAAGCTGCTGAAAAGTGGATGATGGTTTGATGGTGTGTAATAAAGGAGCACATCCACACTTATAGCTGAAGTCTGTGGCCACGAGGAGTGGCATAATAACCGTGCACAGACTAATTTATTCTCCTCACCACTGTCGTAAATCTAGTTTTGCACCTTTTAAAACTAGGGCTGCAGCTATCAATTATTTTAATAATCGATTAATCTACCACTGAAATCGATCGATTAATCGGATAAGAGCAGTAAAGTGTATAAGTCAGTGTATATATACATACACGCACACACACACACACACACACATATATATATATATATATATATATATATATATATATGTATATATCGTAATGTTAGTGTTTAGCCTTAACACTCAAAAGTGCAGAAGAAATAAAGGCTTTGTAACGTTTCATTAGTCTGTTAACATAATTATAGCATTAGCCTTTACACGCAACACATAATTTCTGTCATTTACTCTGGCTGTCTTACTTTTTTCCCTCACTCTGTCACTTTTCTCCTTGGTCTGTTGATACCATGACTTCCGCGCTTCTGTTTACCGGTCCAGGAAGTGATGCCTTATATGGATTATTTTTTTAATGAAACGTTGATTTACTACAATTTGAATCAATTATTTTTTTTGTAATCGATTAAATCAAATAATTCGATTAAAAGTTTCAGCCCTATTTAAAGCCGAAGTAGTCAAGGTTTTCGAGGGATTTGTTCATTTATTATTATTATTTGTGGCATTTGCATGCACCAAGAAAAGGAAGATTCTGGAAAAAAGAATAATCACAATTATTTTGGTCAGTATTATAATCACAATTATTTAAAATTACGACATCCCATATGACAAAAAATAAAAACATTTTATTTATTTATTTATTCTTTTATTTATTCTTTTATTTATTCTTTTTTTATTAATTTTTATATTTTTTTTGTTATTTTTTTCATTATTCTTTCTTTCTTTATTTTTATTGATATTGTTATTATTTATTCATTCTTTTTATAATTTTTTTTTCATTCTTTTTCTTTATTATTTATTTATTTGTTTATTTATTCATTTATTTATTTGTATTTATTTATAATTATAATTTTTATTAAAATAATAAAAAAAAGTTAGCATAAGAAATATACAAACAAAACAAACTGGGCTTTTAGTATAGTTGGGAGGAATTCTGGCACAAATTCTGTTTAGAAATGGCTAAAAAACATATTATTTCAATGTAATGTGCCACTGTGTTACCAAAGAAGTGTCTAGAGTCATCAAATGATCATTTCTAGTCATCAACTATATTTTTGTCCTGTTTTAGTTCAAGGCTTTTAGTTTTTATGCAGGCTAATTATGGTTGCACTTTTATGATGTAGGTTGTAAGCTAATCAAGTCTGCACTTCCAACGAGAATTAGAAGTAAATACTTTTTGGGTGATGTAACATTATAATGCAGTGTCGTTAATCATATATTAAGATGTCATTTAAGTCAGTGGTCCCTAACCCCCGGGCTCAATTGCTATCGGGCCGCACAAGAAATAATTAATTATTTCCGTTTTATTTATTATCTGAGTCTGAGAGATCTTTTATTTTGAAAAATCTTTTATTTAAAAAAATGACCGTATTCTCTCGGTTACATCTTAGTCATTTGAGTGCCAAAATGTAACCCACAAGCAGCAAAATGAATAAGAAACAGATGTCTTTGGACAGTTTCTTTGCGAAGGGGAAAATGCCCAGTGAAGGACCCGCGAACTGCCAAGGAATGGTTCCGCAATCCATTTGTCAACAAATCAGGTGAATCCAGCATGTCTGTGCAAGAAGATCAACTGCTGTAGATCGCAAATTACGTCTTTTCCACACGCAAGTTCGTTATTTCCAATGGAGGCGCACATACTGGGAGCGACGCTCTCGTGGCACCCAGTTAAAAACATGAAGTTTTCAGAATGCCGCAAGCGCACTACGAGTCACGTGACAAGAACTGACCGATCAGCTTTATACTTTGCATGTAATATATATATATTTTGGTAGACTAATTATCTCAGACAAACACAGAGCACCCAAACACTGCAGCGCTTTTTAATTTTCTTCATAAAACTTGTATGAGAGTGACAGCAATGTTCTGTCTGCTTGTCATCCTCTGAGAAAACAGTTGATGGTAGCCTAGCAATCTACGTACATCCCGCCACCATATCAGCCACCCCACACACGCACACGCACGCACACGCACACACACCACACACCCCCCACATCTCCACCAACATCATTTAAATATTGTAGATCTTTTTATCCATATTTGCCATCCAAAGGTTTATCACAGCACAGTAAAACCTACATCATCAAGCCCCGTCATTGTGGCCGCATGTATCATCTCATTGTCTTAAAGATTGCCTTGCTACAGGAAATTTTAATTCAGGTCATACCGTGTTATAAAAATACAGATGTATTGTGTAGCATCCAAAAGGAGCTATTTATGTTCTGGATGCTGATTCAGTGAAATATTGAAAGCGGATGCTAATCATGGATGTCTACAAAAATATATAATCTTTTTAAAAATTCCTCTGTGCTCACATATTTCATACAGATATATCAAGCACATAACAGAAGCTCAGTGCATTGACACTTGTAGACATGGTCAATATTATCTACTGAAGTTCAAACTGAGCATCAGAATGGGGAGTGAAGGTGATTTAAAGGATTAGTTCACTTCCAGAGTTAAAATTGCAAGGTAATTTACTCACCATTTCTGTCAAGGGCACAGTATGCAGAGGGTGCGTATTTACAACAAACAAAGGCATATTTTGATGACGCTGTGACTCATAGGAGTTGTCCTCTTCGTCACATTCTACGTGACTGTGCCTTCAGCTTCTCTGCTATTTTTTTTTTAAACTTTCCATTATAGGTAAAAAATAAATTTTGTAGTGCAATTTGTGTGCAAGTCCAGATCGTTTCCTGTTATATGCCAACTGGATGTCATGACAACAGCGTCACACTGGAAAACTATCACCTGTGTAAAAACTATTTCAGACAATCATCAAAAAGACATAAAATTATAACTCGCGTTGTTTAAAGCAGCAAATCTACATTTTTAATCCTCACTCACTTTCCTTCAACTTAATCCCTGCATTATCAGGGGTCGCCACAGTGGAATGAACCGCCAATTACTCCGGAAGTTCAGTATAGTTCAGTTCAGCGTGGTTTCATTTTTTACTGCTGAAAATCCAAACACTGAAGAGAAAATCTATCGATGAGCAGCTGCACAAATCCCAAACCAAGTAAGCCAGTGGCGACAGTGGCGAGGAACAAAACTTCACCAATTGACGAAAGTGAAGGAAAA
The DNA here is from genome assembly GCA_903798115.1 of Danio jaintianensis. Taxonomy (NCBI): domain Eukaryota; kingdom Metazoa; phylum Chordata; class Actinopteri; order Cypriniformes; family Danionidae; genus Danio; species Danio jaintianensis. The sequence continues at coordinate 11,238,550 of CAIGQV010019101.1, read as the reverse complement.
AAAACCTAGAGAAAAACCAGGCTCAGTTGGGCACGACCATTTCTCCTCTTGCCAAAGTTCTTGTGCAGAGCTGGAGTCTAGGCGCCGGAGGCTGGAGAACACTGGACGTCCATCGTGGAGAAGCTGCAGGTGTGAGTAGGTCACCGGCGGGTGTTCAGGCTGGCCCACGGGATCAATGTGGAGATTCGTCTGTCACTGGGGTCTTTCAGGAATCAGTCTCATGCTCTCCACTCCTCCATGACTGCCACAGCATCTACTCAGTATACAGCCTGGTCCAGGATTATGGATACCTTTAGAAGTCCTCTATGGTTGCCATCATCTCTTCACAGGTCACAATCTCTAGAGGCCTCGGGATAAGTATCCCCAGGTGGAAATAGGGAACAAAGAAAATAATTAGCGTAGCTGCTGTTCATAGTGTATTTAAACAAGAGATATTAAATATCAAGGCAAAAATTAAGTGCTCTAAATGAAAATAGCAGTTATATGAATGAACATGAAAAGCACATGATTATTTCTAACAGAATGTCTGGTGCATTAAGACAGTAGGAGTGTGTCCTACAGGTGGCTGTCAAGCCCACTCACCTGCATAGAGCAACTCATGCATCATACCGTTATGTGATGCATTGTGTGTATGCTTTACTAAAAAGATCTTTAATCTAGTTTTGAACTGAGAGAGTGTGTCTGAGCCTCGGACATTATCAGGAAAGCTATTCCAGAGTTTAGGAGCCATAAATGAGAAGTCTCGACCTCCTTTAGTGGACTTTGCTATTCTGTGTACTACCAGAAGCCCTGAGTTTTGAGATCTTATAGAGCGGGTTGGATTGTGGGTTTTACTCTCCTTATGGGGACATTTGCTCCTTACATCCTTACATTTTTTGCAAAATTGGGCCCACATTTTCACTCTCTTTCTCTCATTTAAATATATTATTATGTTCTCATTGGTCATTCTCATTGACTTCTCTGTTGTTGTTTTTGCTTAGTTTTTTCGAAATATCGTAGTTTGCTGTTTACACTTTTTCTTCATTTGCATTCAGCACATCAAGATGATTTTCCATTATGTTCATTGCTTTCTGACTTTTTGTCTCTTTATTCACTTTTCTTTCGAATTCTTCATCCATATTTTACTTTCTCTGCTCTTCACACTGATGCATATTCACACAGCCATCCACACACTGCTGTATTTGTGATCTCTTTTGGCTTATTTTGCTATTTCTTTCTGCTTTTCCTCCATTTTTAAGTGCGATAACTAATCTTCTATGAGTTCTTTCAGTCATTTTCATTCTTTCGTCTTTATTTTTAGGTTCTGATCTTTCATTAGGCTTAGTCTTCTTTTGGTGTTTCCGTCTTGTGCATATTTAAATTTTGTTTACAATATTTTCGTCAGTTTTCATTGTGTTTGTCTTGACAGGGTGACTTTGAGAATCAGTGTAAACCTCTGAGTTTGTGTCGCCGCCGTCAATTGTATTTATCGCATGTTGATATTTCTCAGTTTTATCTTCGTCTCTCTCTCCCTCACACACACACACTCACTTCTCAGTTCATGCCTTTATTGTCAGAGGTGGGTCATTACATTCCTTTTGTCTAAAGATTAACTTTATTGTTTTGACAGAGAAGTAGTAAATGTTCTGACTGCTTCACCTCGCTTTTACCTCCCATGCTTTCAAAGTTTGCTTTCCGGGATCTGGCTGTTACAGCACACAGGGCCCTCTGGAGAAAAGGCTGTGAAGATGTGGCTCAAATGACGGTCATCAACATGCTTTTTCACATGGGATAATCTGGCGCTAAGACAATTCCCGCTCAGAAAATCCCTGCGACTGCCAGCCACAGTAAAACAAAACCTGACATGGAACAGTATTAATGGCTTTAATGAAAACCATCTTTGCTTTTTTTCCCTACTGTGGATTAGCCGAACATTCTGTGGCTGGGAAATCCGGGGCTGAGAGCCAGTTGTGAACAATCAGAGAATTAGGAGAAAAAGAAAACGGTAGGAAAATGTGGATCACCACTGCGAAATGTTTTGCGGGTCAAAGTCACATTTTCCTCAGTTATTTAGGTTTCATGCTTATTGCACTCGGAATGGCTTGTTCTTGCTTCCTGACCTTAGGTTTGACATATTTTAGTTTTGAAAAGACAGTAATAACTGTTTTTGCAGATGTCAAATGCAGTTGTGTCTCAGACAACACACCCACGCTTTGCTTTCACGCTGTCTGATGCATATAGCATGATCACATGCTAAAATAGTTAGATCATTCTCAGAATTCCAAGGTCTGTTATGACAGTTAATTAGCAGAAATGATAAGGTGTAATGTAAACACCATAAAAATTTATATATTCAGGTTAATTGCCAATTCAAAATATATGTAGACATACATTTAAGTTTTTAGGTGTTAATGTCTGCATGAACTGGAAGTTGTGACTGTTTTTTTTTTCCGTATTGTGACGCAGTTCTTAGAGAAACTGAATATTAAATGAGAAAACGGTGGATGTGGCTTGTTTTGTTCTAATGCGAGCTGATTGGATGTAGTGAAGTAGGCATTTCATTCAGAAAGATCGGGAAATGGGTTTTGGGAGAGTTATTACAATCTAACAAACACCTCCTCACCATTTCTGTTTGTTGTCATAGCGCTGTCAAAACTGACAATTGGAGGGGCGTTGATAAGTATGTTAGCCACGCCTAATACCTCAGACAGACGTAATCTGAGAATTGAACTGAAAACAAACAGAAAGTGTATTTTTAGATTTCAATTTTAGATTACAAGGGCTTTTTTTTTTTCTTAATGACACGCATAGTTGAATTGTTCACTACAAAACTAGCAATGCGAGCTAACAAAATCATTATGGTTAATTTTGATTTCATGTGTACTTTAAGACCCATCCACACCAAGCACGATAACAATGAATATAAATAGTACCATAAGTATATTTGTATCCACACAGACAAACGATAATGATCTGTTTATTGTTTTAGATTATGCTTTTAATTGGGCATTATCCCTTGTAACCAACAGGTGTCCTCAGTCCTCACTACCGCATCTTAACATAATATATTAAGCTGGTCAAAACTGAGATCTAATCAAACTGTGAATTTAGCTTTTGTATTCAGTTCCCCAGCATTTTCAAAGAAATAAAGCAACACAAAGACCCTGAAACTAGCAATGGATTCCTGCTACTTTTATTTTTATACTTCAATTTGCCAGCATGACTATCATAACTTTCATGTATTTTTATCATAATTTCCCATGGTATAAACGATTGTTTTCATGATAGTCATTATCTTGAAATAATCTTTTAAAAGAAGGCTTAACATCGAGCAGTGTGCTTCTCGACAGTGTCGTCTGTATCTTTAAATTGTGCGAGACCTTTAAGTTTCAATAGACTCTGACTGTCTGTCGTTCATCAGCTGGGACAAATCGTTCTGAAAGTGATCCCACAATATCATTCCTCTGTATCTTTATCATTGTGGTGTGAATTTTGCTATTATTTAACACTTTGAACGATTTTTAGAACTATATCTTTATTGCTATCTTTACAGCTGTTGGGCTTGGTGTGAATTATTATTATGTTTTTCCTCCTTTCATATTTCATTTGATTAAATGGTGCTTAATTACATTTGCCCAAAGGGGAAATTTACATTCCTTCGAATGTTTACAGTAGTAACTTACATTGTTCGTTTTCAAATAAATTACTAATGATGAAAACAACAATACATTGGGATCAAAGTCAAAAACACTACTGTTAACACAGGACACGTTGCAAATAATGTGTTTTAAATGTAGAAATATTATACACAATTTAAAGTTCTAGCTCTTATATAATCACATTTTTTTACACAATAATATGAACACCAAATAATGGCTATAAAGTGTGACAACTGTATAATGTTCATATAGTCACAGTTATCATTTAGTGATGCTGGTGTCATCTTATTCATTCATTCATTTTCTTTTCAGCTTAATCCCTTTATTAATCTGGGGTTACCACAGCAGAATGAACCGCCAACTTATCTAGCATATGTTTTACGCAGCGGATGCCCTTCCAGCTGCAACCCATCACTGGGAAACACCCATACACTCCCATTCACACACATACACTAGACAATTTAGCTTACCCAGTTCACCTATAGCGCATGTCTTTGGACTTGTGGGGGAAACTGGAGCACCCAGAGGAAACCCACGCGAACACGGGGAGAACATGCAAACTCCACACAGAAATGCCAACTGACCCAGCCGAGGCTCAAACCAGTGACCTTCTTGCTGTGAGGTGACAGCGCTACCCACTGCACCACCGCGCCGCCCGGTGTCATCTTATAATGAGGAAAAAAGTCTATGAACATTTTTACAAAATCAACTCTAATTTTAAGCATTTATCGCAGCACGAATTAAATTAACCTTGTTGTCATTTTAATTAAGAGGTTTATGTATATGATATAATTTTTGTTTTACAGTTTGTATGTCATATCAGCTTAAAATTAGGCTAAATATTAAACATGTTTCTATATGGTGATCTTGGCCAGAACTGGCCCCTGGAGGAAAATATTTTTGTTTAAATTTAATTAGAATAAATGTGTTTTTATTCAATGTGAACATATTTTTGGTATTTAATTTTACTTACATATTTAATTTTATTTTATTTTATTTACTCTTTTATTTTATTTATTTATTTATTTATTGACTCACTTACTTATTTACTTATTTATTTACTTACTCCCAGGGACATTTATGTCAAAGTTGATATTTAGCTGCACCATATTGGTGTTTCGTAACATCTAGTTTTTATGAGGTTGTTAGCCCAACGCTCAACCCCCAACCTGAGGACCAGGACATACACACATACACTACGGACAATATTAGCTTACCCAATTCACCTACAGCACATGTCTTTGGACTGTGGGTGAAACCGGACCACCCGGAGGAAACCCACTCGAACACGGGGAGAACATGCAAACTCCACACAGAAATGCCAACTGACCCAGCCGGGGCTCGAACCAGCGACCTTCTTGCTGTGAGTCGACAGCGCTACCCAATGCGCCACTGTGTCGCTCGATTTGCTTTTACTTATATATTTTTAAGGGTTTAATGTGGTTTAATTAATAATGGCTGTGCTGTTCTGAGTTTTCCACACAAATGCACATGGGTATGTGAGGGTGAAGAGACTTTCCGCATGGTTTCCCGGCGCTGTGTATGGGATGGGAAAGTCTCTCTCTGGGGTGTGTCTGCCACGTGCCCCCCCCTCTGCCAGGGTCACCCCTCAGCAGAGACTTACGTAAGCTGCTCTCTATAGCCAACATTCACTTCCTTAACCACAGGAAGTTTGCGATTCTCCCAGGAAGAGAGGTTTATCATCTTGAAGCATTATTTGTTTTTATAATGTGGTTCCATTAACTAGCATATATAACATTTCCTGAAATATTAGCTTCGTCTTGTATTAAAAGATGATTCACGGGGCTTATTAATGGCTCTTTCTTGTATGAGTATTTTTGTCTGTAGTGTGCATCATGCTGCATTTACTACACTGTTAAAAAATGCAGGGTTCCTCACGATTCCTTCATGTTGTCTCAACACAAATAGATTAAGTGAACCTAATTGTTTTATGTTCGTAAATTTGCAAAAACAATCAAGTTGTCCAAAAAACCCTCAAGAATTGTGTTGATTCAGCTCATTTTAAATAAGTAGTTTGAACAACTAGCAAAATTATTTTTTTGAGTTTACTTTGTGTATTTAAAATGTAAAGATTTTATTCACTTTATCATCTGCCACCAAAGCTTGTAAGTCTGAACAAGTTTTAATTTAAATACACAAGTATTTAACATGGATAAAAAATATTTATGCTTATATAAACCACTTTGGATTAAAATAATTTATGGTATTTTATTTTTTCTTTCAAACATAAGCCTTTCCTCTGGCGTGCACACTGAATTTCCTTTTCTTTTTCTGTTTTGGCATATTTTGTATAGAAATATTTCAAGACATGGCTTTTCTAATACACAGTATGGCTTTTCTAATAGACAGTTTTCTGATGAACAGCTTTTCTGACCAGCAGTAACTTAAATAAACTCTGCTTTCAACTGAGGTCTGCAGAAGAGCGTCATTGAAAATACAACACGTCAAACCTGGAAGCAGATGAGTTGATTGAATGTTGATTTCTGCTGCAGATTTCAGGTGGAGGAATCAGAGTTTAATGTAAACAACAGGAAAGCATGGATCCATCCTATACTGGTACAGGCTGCTGGTAGTGTAAATAATGTGGGTGGTGTAAAGATATTGGGGTGATTTTCACACTTTTGGCCACTTAGTACCAACTGAGCATAGTTTAAAACCCTCAGCTTAGACTGTGAGGAACCATGAGGTACCATGGAGGTACACTTTTGTACCTTACAATATAAAACCCGGTGATGGCCCATTTAACTAGAATGGTCATATACTGCACTGTAAGACTGTAAGACATTTGAAGCTTTTAGAATTAAGCTTTGCATGTCTGTTGTCATGTTATATGAAGTCATCACCCTAAAAATACAATATTTTTGATATATAGACTATAATTGTGTACAAAACCACCCCAGAAGGTGTGGACTTCACTTTTTCTGGCAAATAGGAGAGCAATTTGTTTTTACCACAGTGAATATGTTGTTTTTGAATGCGTGAAAGACATGTCTGAAGTAAAGTTATGCTTTGCTACATTATTAGAAAGTTATGTTTTTGTTAGCAGAAAGTTGCAGGCAAAAGAGGCTTGCATATTCAAACGCTGAAATGTGGTAAGTTTGACTGTTAATGCCATTTAAGGTAGAAATACTCATAACATCTTAGAATGAAATGTATGCAAATTAAAGAAAAGTTGATATAATAACCATATAATGTCAGTTTTAAACTATATACACTGAAAAAATGATTTAAAGATGATTCCTTGGATTTACTCAATTTTTTTAAGTTAAGTGGTTGTAAACAATTTATTTGGGCTGAATTTAAACAAACAAATTAAGATGAACATTACAAAAAAAATTGTTTGTTTAAATTCAACCTATATCAATTGTTTGCAACAATTTTGCAGAAATCATTTTTTTTAAGATATAGTTATGAGAATGACACAAATATTAGTTTTCACAAAGTTAGCTGCTAAACTGCTTTTAGATCTTTGTTTCAGTTGTTTCTGTGATGTACTGAAATATAATTACAAGCACTTCATACGTTTCAAAGGCTTTTATCGACAATTACATGACATTTATGCAAAGAGTCAGTATTTGCAGTGTTGGTCCTTCTTTTTCAGGACCTCTGCAATTCGACTGGGCATGCTCTCAATCCACTTCTGGGCCAAATCCTGACTGATAGCAACCCATTCTTTCATAATCACTTCTTGGAGTTTGTCAGAATTAGTGGGTTTTTGTTTGTCCACCTGCCTCTTGAGGATTGACCACAAGTTCTCAATGGGAATAAGATCTGGGGAGTTTCCAGGCCATGGACTCAAAATTTCAACGTTTTGGTCCCCGAGCTATCACTTTTGCCTTATGGCACGGTGCTCCATCGTGCTGGAAAATGCATTATTCTTCACCAAACTGTTATTGGATTGTTGGAAGAAGTTGCTGTTGGAGGGTGTTTTGGTACCATTCTTTATTCATGGCTGTGTTTTTGGGCAAAATTGTGAGTGAGCCCACTCCCTTGGATGAGAAGCAACCCCACATATGAATGGTCTCAGGATGCTTTACTGTTGGCTTGACACAGGACTGATGGTAGCGCTCACCTTTTCTTCTCCGGACAAGCCCTTTTCCAGATGCCCCAAACAATCAGAAAGGGGCTTCGTCAGAGAATATGACCTTGCCCCAGTCCTCAGCAGTCCATTCGCCATACTTTTAGCAGAAGATCAATCTGTCCCTGATGTTTTTTTTGGAGAGAAGTGGCTTCATTGCTGCCCTTCTTGACACCAGGCCATCTTCCATCTTCCTGCGCTCACACCTGCCTGCTGCCATTCCTGAGCAAGCTCTGCACTACACAGCTGAATCCTCTTTAGGAGACGATCCTGGCGCTTGCTGGACTTTCTTGGATGCGCTGAAGCCTTCTTAACAAGAATTGAACCTCTTTCCTTAAAGTTCTTGATGATTCTATAAATTGTTGATTTATGTGCAATCTTAGTAGCCACAATATCCTTGCCTGTGAAGCCATTTTTATGCAACGCAATGATGGCTGCATGTGTTTCTTTGCAGGTCACCATGGTTAACAATGGAAGAACAATGATTTCAAGCATCACCCTCCTTTTAACATGTCAAGTCTGCCATTCTAACCTAATCAGCCTGACATAATGATCTCCAGCCTTGTGCTCGTCAACATTCTCACCTGAGTTAACAAGACGATTACTGAAATGATCTCAGCAGGTCCTTTAATGACAGCAATGAAATGCAGTGGAAAGTTTTTTTCAGGATTAAGTTAATTTTCATGGCAAAGAAGGACTATGCAATTCATCTGATCACAACATTCTGGAGTATATGCAAATTGCTATTATAAAAACTTAAGCAGCAACTTTTCCAATTTCCAATATTTATGTAATTCTCAAAACTTTTGGCCACAACTGTAGTTATAATGGTTTTATTTTAACAAATTTATAAAATTATACTATTTTAATATGGTCAAAATGACAGTACAGTATGTGGTCAGTTTAACTGTTAATGCCATTTAAAGTAGACATACTCATAACATGTTAGAATGAAATGTATGCAAATTAAGGAAAAGTCAATATAATAACAATATTATGTCAGTTTTAAACTATATAGGTATAGTTATAATGGTTTTATTTTAACAAAGTTATTAAATTATATTATTTTAATATGGTCAAAGTGAGTCTTTTTGTTAGTGTTAAGGTACAGTTTCATACCCTTTTCTTTTTTGAGAGAGAGAGTATTGTTGATGAGCATCATATTGTGATTCTGCTTCCAGCTGGATAACGCAGTGTCACAAAGCTTATATCATATCATAATGATTTTTTGCACGATGAGAAAACTCAAATGTGGTAGGAATGCAAGACATATCAGAGGCCATATCGACATCGGCCAATAAATGCTATTTTTAATATGACTGTTATTGTACAAATTAGGCCAATATATTTAGGCGGTAAATTATGTATAATTTCAGCATTGTTTAGGATTTGGAATTTCTCTGATGTTTCACTTATTAGACTTGGTTGCTTTATTCGGGCATTGTTTGTTTTTGTCAGGCAATAGATTTTGTTTTTATAAAAGATAGTTGGCCATAGATATACATACTTAATTATTAAAGTTCAGTGATCAGTTCAAACTTTTCTGAAATTTTTAAGTAAAATCAATTGTTCACTGTATTTGTTTGCCTTTTGGTTTTTGCTATCAATCATGCTCAGAAAAATTATTATTTATGTTTATCGGCCTATGTATTGGCTATCAACCTCCAAACATGAGTTACCGTATCGGCCAACATTTCTATATATAGGTGCATCCATGAAATGTAGGTTATTTAAATAAGTCAAAGAATTGCCTCATTCAGTTAATCTTGTATAGATTTTTTGGTGTTGTGTGATATTGCTGTATTTAAATTTGTATAAACAAACTGTTGAAGTAGCCCCCACCAGTTCCAAAACATGACAAATGAGGCAGATTTGAAAATAATCCTGTGAATGCTTTTAATTTGGCCACCAATTTGAAACAGATTTTACTCCGCACTGAAAATCCAATTGTCTTTGTATTTTACTGTAATATTTTGCCAAAATAAATAGCACGTATAACTACAGGATAATCTTTAAAATTGACTGCAAATATCCCACAGCTGATGTGCGAAATCCCTTGCTTTGCTTGGTAAAGCAGGCTGTTATTCTTTCCGTCTTAACTCAGTAACTCTACACCATTTTGGGGTCTATGGAGCAGCATCAAGTGCTCTAGAGCCCCGATTCTTGTTAAAACAATCACAGCTACACGTGTCAAAACACAAGGCATCGGTCATTTCCTTCAGTGGAAAATCTCATAATGGCCCCACAGATTTCACAGCCCTGCTGTAGTGTGCAACAGGTTGGAGGTAAACAGCTCTACTGCTATCTGCAGCGAGCGCTGAAGTGCCCTTTCATTGAATCGCGTTGGAAACGAACCAAAGAAAATGCCAAGACAAACTGGAAAGGCAAATAAAGCATGGCGGAGGGCTCTCTGTGTGTTCAGAGTGCTCATTTTTACTCAGGTGTCCTCACTCACCTCGTCTAGCCGGAATATCTTTGCTGTGATCCTCTCCATTCTACAGGTATAGAGGTGCTGTTTACACCTGGTCTCAATTTTTTCCGATCAGTGAGCTATTCGATCATGAAAAAGGCAGGTGTAAAAGCTGTCCAACAAGCATTTGAGATGGATATAAATCTGATTGCTCAGTCTAGGTCTGCACAATATATCTTTTCAGCATCAATATTGCAATGTACAAATCTGCAATGGTCACATCGCAAGATCTGCAATGTCATGTTGGAATTAATATAACATGACCATATCTAATAGTGTGAAAGATTTTTATTTTAATGTGTTTTTCTAATTTAAACCATTTGAGCACAAGAAATTATAATGTTTGTCACTTTACCAAAGATGAATGTGTTTAATTATTTATACAATGAAGATTATACAGTGTTAATTTACATTTGATTATTGCATTTCTGGACCTCAATACTGTTAGACCAAAAGCCAAGAAGCGCTGCTTAGTTCATTTTATCTTTGTTCTAATGTTTTCATCTGTGCATTGCTATTTTGTATATTGTTGTTTAATTTTGTATGTTTTATGCAGATGCAGCACTCTCCTACACTGTAAAAAATGCTGAGTTTCACACAATTCCTTAATGTTGCTCCAACACAAATCGATTAAGGTAACCTAATTGTTTTAACAAATATAAGAGGATTGAAAAAAAAAGCAATTAAGTTGTCCCCAAAAACACTTCAAGAATTGTGTTGTTTCAGGTCATTTTAAATACATAGTTTGAACAAGCAGCAAAAAAATCATCCCAATCAATGTAAAATTATGATTTTTCTCCAAATAGAGTTACTCAAGTCATCTTGTGAAATTATTAATATTATAATATATATCGCAGAAGAACAAAAATATCGCAAGATCAGTGTTTTCCAAATATCGTGCAGCCCTAGCTCGGACAATTTCAGGTGGAAAACTGTGACACGTTCCATATGAAACTAGACAGGTCTAAATGCATCTGGTTGTTGAAACCACATATGCAAATTGTACTCCTCCCAAAATAAAAAAAATAAATAGACACAAAAGTGAAAGTGCGTGTTATGGGCTATATGACCGTCAGATATAACAGAGCAAATTCAATAAGCAATGAAAATGCCACAGATGACGGTTTGTGATGTTTGTTTCGTTTATTAAATTTTTTCTGTTTCATTTTATTTTTTATTACTGTGAAATGATCAAATTAAAATTAATATCAAATGTCAGCACTAACAACAGAGATGCAGCACGCACCTGTAGCATATCTCTGTGAAAAGAGATGAAAAATAATAGGAAATAATTTTTGTTCATTTACAAAGGTCACAACGTTTTGTTTTTGGGAGAGTAGGTTATACACAAATGAATGTAAACCCTTTAAAGTTTTGCCTTGCACTTGCACTTATCTGTACGACAAAAATAGATGTTTCATTTAGCTGATAATGAATCGCAGAGCCTGACTGCTGATTGAATCCTGGAATAGAAGTCAAGTACAAAGCCTTTTTATTATTAAGTGAAACAAAGTGGTATATTTGACGCTTTAAGGCCTTGGTATATGAAAAATAGAACTTAAATTATGTAAAATCGAACAAAATTCGTCCAAAATGAAGTTTGTATGCAGTATATCAGTATATAAGAGAACAGCATACTATCTTTTTGAGCTTCTTTTTGGGCTCAAACGAAGAAGGAAAAAAATATGTTGATGTAACCTTGTTAAATTTCCATATTTGAAGATTCGCAGGATTTGAAGATTGGATTTATATCTGTTTATCAGAGACAAATATACAGTATGTGGCCATATGTAAATGGAACCATTTTCAGAGAAAACGCATGAATTCACCAGGTGTAAACAGCCCCTTTATACTGAAAACAGAAGAGTTTGCATTAGGCAGAACTATACTTGAAAGTGCCATGCAGGAGAGGTCACTCATCTGCTGTCTGTCTAGTAAAATTTTACAGGTTACATTATGTGGTGGTACATTCCATCAGTGTTTTACAGTAAGACCTAACCACAGACCTCAGGTGGTGCTCATTTCAGGGTGCAGTTGTCGACTGTGCAACTTTCTTTTTTTTTTTTCTCTCTTCTTATACGTAGTGCTTACTGAAACGCTATTACTAGTCATACTTATGGTTAGTGGAAGCCTCTTAACTTTAGTGACATGAATATATGAATTATGAAATTATATGAATTATGTGGTTTGTTGAGGAGAATTCTTGACAGTAGCTATGTTTCCATCCACCTATTTTTATGTGCATTATGGATATGCGCATAAAAAATGGTTGATGGAAATGCCAAGATGCGCATACATTTTGAAAATGCGCATAATTGAGTAGGATAAACATTTTATTTTATTTAGGATAAAAAAAATGTGCATAAACTACGATGGAAACACTTTTACCGAACGAATTCCAGTATGCGCATTAAAAAAGTAATGTGATTTTGTTATAAGAGATCCTGTGGTGATCAAAATGTGTGTGAATAGACAAACCAGCAGGCTGACCACATTGTAAACTATAAACATTGTAAAACATAGTTTTTATTAAATAAAGAAAAGATTCATGCAGCTTCTCCTACCGCATCAAATTACGTTTTTATCTTTTGATATTTGGCGCCAGTTAATTAGGAAGTGACGATTTTGTTCTCTTTGACTTTTTGGATAGAAATGTTGCTTTATTCGCATGTCTTTTATGCGATATTCCAGTTTTGCACATAAATTCAATTCACATCTTTGGATAGAAACATAGCTAATAATACTAATTACACCTGGTGTACAGAGCAAAAATGCATTTAAATGGAAACATCTCTAAAATGAAGGATAATTCTGTGTGATAGTCTGAAATACAGGAATCTCTTACTTTAAACGTGTAGTAGTTGGTGAGTAACCAAAGTTACTTAAACTAAATAACAGCTACACGGACTGAAGCTCAAAGTTTTGAAAATGGATGTGCGACTGTCCACAGTCACTCTTTGACTGGATTATTGCGTATGTATCCTGGATTTGTCTCTCATATGACCATTATGCAACTGGTATATGGCAAGTAGGAATGCCGGCAATATTCTTGCTTACCTGGTGGAACATGATATGGTCATGTATCATGAGTTTTACACTGTATAGTGTGGACCAGGGGTGTCAAACTCAGTTCCTGGAGGGCCGCAGCCCTACACAGTTTAGTTCCAACCCTGGTCCAACACACTTACCTGTTTCAAACAAGCCTGAAGGACTCAGTTAGTTTGATAAGGTGTGTTTAATTAGAGTTTAAACTAAACTGTGCAGAGCTGAAGCCCTCCAGGAACTAAGTTTGACACCTGTGGTGTGGATGGAGACCATTTTTTCTGAAACACAATAAAAACACCAAAAATGAAAATGTTTTAAAATAAAAATGTACTAGTATAAACGAAAATGGGTGGGATTAAACAAGATGATTACACATTAAAAAAAGCGAGCGATTGGTCCATATTTTAAATTTCTGTACAGACAGGTCATGTTTTGATCTTTTATTCTCAGATCAGAGCTCACCAAGCTTGAACTTTCCAACACAGCGAAATGCGAAACTTGTTGCACAAGCTTGCGTTTCTGATCTGCCACTTTCGCATGCGTATAAATGGAAATCTATGGAGCGAAAAGTGCAGTGTGACTGCGGCTTAAGTCTGGTATTGGTGTTTCTTTAATTAGCTGGAAATTGCGAAAGTTTTGGTTCTGTCTTAAGAAACGCTGGTCTATACAATTGAGGACAACAATACATCTAATAGCAATAGACACGTTTGTTCAACAAACTACAAGATTTGAGATATAATTTGAGATATGATGTTTGTGACATTAATGGTTTAGAATGAGTTACACAACAAAGTTCAATACTTGTTTCTGGATGAGCAACACTAAGAGCAGTGACGTCTTATAGTTACTTAAGCACCAATAATTATCCAGATTCTAAAAAGATTCTTCTCTGTGTCACACAAGTACTCATATACAGTTGAAGTCAAAAGTATTCGCCCTCCTGTGAATCTTTTTTTTTTTTCTTTTTCAAATATTTCACAAATGATGTTTAACAGAATAAGGAATTTATAGGGGCTAATAATTTAGGAAGGCTAATAATTCTGACTTCAACTGTTTTTCTTCTGTTTATGTTTTATAAGTGGTGTGCTTTTTACTGTATGAAAGAAATCCTTTGAGTTCCTCATGATTCTTCACACTGTCGATACATGTGCATGGGCATGAGTTCAGCTCAAATGAGCTTGAAAACTATTATTAATATAAGTCATAGCTCTCTTTAAGGTAAATTTAGCTTAACAGTGACCATGTGTTGCTTTAGTGAAGGACTTTTTACTTGTGCATGCTTTAGCAGATTTTTTTCAGATGCTTATTTTGACAGTCTTGCCATGATTAGAATAACTGGGCCTGCCATTGCATTTTCCTAATTCTCACAAAAGTTAAACACTCACACATGTGCTTTCTTTGCTCCTATACTGCTGTGTTGTTGGAAAAAGATTGTTAGAAATCCCATCTTTGGGTGGCAACAATGTAAATGTTGCAATTAAATATTACGAGAGTTTCTGCAAGGTCTGTTATTAAGCTGTTGTTATGGCAACAAAGTTTGGCTGACACGTACTGTCTCCGTGGACTTTTGATATCATGATTCTTATTATTAAAAATGTCAGGTTAAATCTAAAATTTGAGGTTATTTTTAGGCTAAAATAGGGTGATTTGTGAATGGAAACTGCATAAATGTTTGTGTTTTTATGATCTACACCAAACTTTTTGCTATCCTTCAACTTTGATTATTTTCTGTGTTTTTCTTTCCACAGGACACACTGGATGTTACATTAAGGCGCTCTTTAGCACCAGTCTGATTTTCATCTTGGGACATGTTACCTTTCAGATCTGCCTGTATACCATCCCAAGCCTTGATGATGCACTGGGACACAACTGTAAGTCTGACCTATACACCATCAAGTAATGTTCTCTTCTTCATTAAGCATCATTAGCGAGCATTCGGACAGACGCCACTTTTTTCTTAAAAAATGACATTGTAAGGCTGTGTTCACACTACGAGCAACTTGCAGCGGCAAAACGACAAGCGACCGTTCATTTTAATGGAGAGTGAGGGACTTCCGGTGACCTCCGTCTATGTGAGCGGCAGCAACCGTTGGCAACAACGACAAAGTTGACGCCTCATTCAACTAGCAGCGACTTTGTAGCTGCCTGTTGCTCCGGGTGGTGATTGAAAGCGTTAGTGGGCGTTCCCACCTTGAGGTTGCTTAGGTAACATTTATCGTGATATTCACAGAGAGCAAATTTACGTGCCGCTGAAAGTAAACATTGTTCAGAGAAATACTAAATATAAATGGAATCAGTACATAAAACGCTTAATTACAAAGATGATCAAGAAAAACGTGTGTTCTCTGTCATTGCGGCTACTTATCTGCTGCAGTTGCAGGTTTGTGTAGGTCTACAGCTTGGAGAATACAACCGGCCTCTGCAGGAGCTGAGAGAGAGGATCACGTGAGCTCTACTGGTGCTCCTATTTTCTGTCGCTCAAGAAAGTCGCTCTTCATTTGCATAAAGTTGAAGGATTTTAAATTTTGTCGCATCGTTTGACATGCCCACCTTGTCGCCAATGGTCGCTGTCACTTGTGCTCCGTTGAAATGAACGGTCACACGTCGCTTTGCCGCTGCGAGTCGCTCGTAGTGTTAACACAGCTTGAGAATCCTTCAACTTTATGCAAATGAAGAGCGACTTTCTTGAGCAAGAGCTAATAGGAGCACCAGTAGAGCGCACGTGATCTGCTCTCAGCTCCTGCAGAGGCTGGTTGTATTCTTTGTGCTGTAGACCTACACAGACTTGTATTTGCAGCAGATAAATATCCATGATGACAGAGAACACATTTTTTCTTGATCATCTTTGTATTTTAAGCATTTTATGTACTGATTCCATTCATATTTAGTATTTCTCTGAACAATGTTTACTTTCAGCGGCACGTAAACTCATTCGCTCTCTGTGAATATCACTATAAACGTTATCTAGGCAACCTCAAGGTGGGAACGCCCACTAACGGTTTCAATCGCCACCCAGAGAGACAGACAGCATTTCTTAAAGTCGCTGCTAGTGTGAATGAGGCTTAAGAAGTATTTTTTAGCTCCTTTAGACAGTTTTGGGAGGTAGTGATACTTCACTTTAATTACAGAGGGATTTTAGAATGGCCAAAATAACATTTCAGATGTTTTACAATGTGGCCGGTCCACAGGTTTGTCCATTTAATGCACTCGTTATTATCATCAAATTATCTGTTAAAATAAAATCACACAAATGTGCTTAAAAATCGGGTGGATTGGAAACATAGCTAATAATGACTAACAGAGTCAGTTCATGTGTGCTTTGTGTCTGTATGCCATTATGTTTTGCACAGATGGTCATTTCATTTCATAAGACCTCAGTGTATTGTCAGGTACCAAAGGTATTAATTTAGTTTTGCCTGTATGCAGTACTTAATTTGTATATGAATAATTTCCGGAACAAAACCAGGAAATAAAAGTTACCTTGATCGACGACCACCACACAATTTCACTTTTCCTGGAACATCACTTCATTAAACGCCAATAGCGCAAAAAAGAGCAATTATTTTGTGCCAGATAACGTTATGGGTCAATCATGGATAAAAACAAACAAACAAACATGTAGCTACAAACATAAATCTTATGAAACATCACTATTCAGTTTACTAACACCACTGACATTCAGTTAAATTCCAAGTGAAAAAAATAATAATAATTAAATTACTCACTCTGTCTAATTTTCAAGAAGAGCCTAGGGTTATCTCTTCTGTCATGTTTTCTGACTGACTTGACTTGCTTTGCTTCTGGCTATCCTGATCCAGGGATGCAGTTCCATCTTCAGATTTAATCTTGGTTTAAAAAAAAAATTTAAATATGCTTTGCCATTTTGAAAATACAAATATTATTTAGGTGAGCCACTGTGCCATTATTTATTTTCACTACTCACTGCACGTGAAACAATCACAAACCAATGAGAGTGATTGTAAATGTAAGAAAGATGATAGGTTGAAAATATTGTTGAGGGCCAATAGTTAAACGTGATTTTTGCTTTAACTTGCGCATGGTGACTACCACACACACGTAATCTATGAAGGTAAATCAGTAGCAAAGAGAGCTTGCAAATTTAAATTTCAGAACTTGTGATAATAATATTTGTATGTGTAGGTTGAAATTTACACTCACAGCTCTGATGTGAACAGCTGAATCTCTCGATTTGCACACACAGACAATAATCAAAACACTTGTGTTTTGAATTCGAAGTTGCAGATTAATAGTTATGTATTTGTAAAAGTCATTCACAAAAACAAATTGACAGACACAAATTTATGGCAATAAATGTACGGCAAATTTGATTGCAGTTTTGCTGCTCACAACAACGTGACGAAACGTACAAAAACGTCCCATTTCATTGGCTGTCTCTAGCCAATAAACCAACTTTGCTGCTCTTTTACTGGTATTTACATTTCCGTAGCATTAATGATATTTAACAAAAATCTTTTCAGAAAATAGTTTAAAAAAAATCCTGAATAATAAAATAATCATACAAATTATTCTTTTCCACATCAGTCCCATTGGCTGCTGGCATTGTTCATTGGTCAGGCATCGGCCAATAAAACAGCTTTACCCCTGTCCTGCCCCCCCCCCACCCCGCTGCTCGTTTAGTTTTGAATAGCAGATGGCACTTTATTCATTACAAACAACCATAAACTGATTGGATTGAATAAACTAAATTGACTAGTGAATGTGAAAGTGTTTGGGTGTTTCCCAGTACTAGGTTGCAGCTGGAAGGGCAATAGTTGGTGGTTCATTCCGCCGGCGACCCCTGATGAATAAAGGGACTAAGCCGAAGGAAAATGAATGAATGAATAAAGTTAGGAAAGGTTTAAGTGAATTACAAGGGAATTCATAGTGATCTGTGTGATTACATTACATTAACATTGTGACATAAAAGCCAACTTACAAGACTCAAGCCAAACACACAAGTGAACTTCGTGAACATTTGAGGGAGCTTTCACACCTTTGGTTAAGATCATTTGATTTGGACCAACGGCAACAAATGGTACATTGTAGCATTTTTCTGTGTCTCTGTACGCTTGTTTGGTCCACTTTTGGTTTGATTTGATTGAACTAAATAAGGCAGGTGTAAAAACTGATTTTGAAAATCTCAGAATCAATTTCTTGAACGATTGTTTGCCACAGCTCTATGAATAAGGGCAATACTCATATATTTCCATAATGACATGGCCCTGTGAAATGAAGAAATTGAACAACTTGAATACTCTTCAAAATGGTAACTATTTTGTTTACAGTATGTGAATCAATAGCAATGATAATGCAATAGATATATAAAGGCATCTCTCATTATGATGAATGGAGAAATGCAACACTCCGTATGGCCGCCACAGCGAAGGAAGTCCTGCCTTGTGGTCGCGATAGCCAATCGTCATTCTTTTTAGCTATGCGGTTCTGTGGGGGAGGGGTCTGTACAGGTTTGTTTGGTTGTTATGGCAAGTCCTGTCATTTGGTGACTACTGTGTGCCTGCATTGATTTTGACAGAATAAATTACATCACATTATATCCCATAACATACATTGTCCTTCCAGTGTCGTCCTGTGGTCTTTTTTTGTATTTAAATATTTGTTCTTTAAGTGTTTGTAAGCGTGTCCTGTGATTTACCATTAAAACAGCCATAAAGGAGGAGGTTGGTGTCATGGCAGTTTTTGTTTGTGTGTTATAGCTGGAAAAAAAAAACTGGAAATACCATTTTTAATGGTAACTAGTGCTTAGGCAACAGTAATGAGGCAGGTTACTTCAGACATTGTTGCGGATTTAAAATATGTAATTTAATTGCGAGTTCAGTGAGCAGATCTTAGGATTCCCCCATTCATTTAGTTGGGACTTTGATCTTGGATGAACTGCATGGAGGCAAAATATAGCAAAATATATAAATATAGAGTGAACAGACTTTTCTTTTAAGCGACTTTGTCCATAGTCCTATAGTTTCCCTTCTGTGAATGACAAATATAGACTACTGACACCTGTTGGTGTAAGCAGTTCTTTCATCTCAGACAGGCACAGAATTTGCATATTGGCTGTTAAACAGTTGCGTTTTACCATTTGAATCCATTCAGCTGATCTTCAAGTCTGGCAAGAACACTTTTAGCTTAGCATAAATCATTGAATCAAATGAAACCTTAGCATCTCACTCCAAAAAATTCAAAAGAACTTTCAAGGAACTTTGCTTCATTGAAAGTAAATCAAGTTTCTTGATTAATACACCAGAATGAGAGTATAATTCCTAGCCATTTTTTTTTATTTGATGATCTAATCCGATTTAATGATTTATGCTAAGCTAAGCTAAAAGTGCTCCCGCCAGACCTGGAGATCGGTTGATAGAATAAAACAATGTAAAACTCAGCAGTTTAACATAGGGGACTCATAAAATTAGCTCATTTCCAAAAAACAGTGAAGTGTTCCTTGGAACTCAATATTGTAACCCAGTTGCAAGGTGACTACCATTAACTTGATGACAGTAGATGTTTTGATATCTCCTTTGTTGTTGGTTCCATAGTAATTTGGTAAACTAAAAGGTCATTTTTAAGCCTATTTTGCTATAAGGATAAAAAAAAACGATTAAATATAATAAAAACTTGATCACCAATCGATTTGTCCTCCAATTTTTTTGACTTGACAGAATCACAATATGATGGGGCAGCTGATGTTTCTGAATGACATGATATATATGTAAGCTGTTTGAACAACCACAGTCATTAGCTTCTCTCGTTTGAGGTTTTGTGTTAGGCTTTCCAAACTGTCCCGAAGAATCTTATGAATCATCGCTGAGTCCCAGACATCTTTAAGGAGTCGCCAGGCAGGCTGCAGAGAGTTTAAGGGCTGGTAGCCTCTGGCTGACTCGGCCAAAGGAGAGTTCAGTGGCTCGTGGAAATGTTTCAGGAGCTTTTGCGAGGGCACTTGCGGTTGCCTCGTCTTTATGACCTACTTGACAATGTCCAGCACTTAGAACTCATTGTGACTCACTTTATCCAGAGTCTACAAACCATCTCTTTCTCTCTTTCTTGCTCTCTTTAGGCAGCTCATGGGAGACGCTATCAAGGCATGTTGGAGTGTCCAGGTATGTGGAGAATGTAGAGAATGAGAGCATGTGTGTGTGAGGAGCCATGCTGACCTATTGAAGGCCTTATGAACTCTTTAGTTCATCTGACATTTTTATCAGGCTACTGTGTTTAGGTTTAAGTAATTTTACTTTGATGACAATGAAAAACTTCATGTAAACATGGGAGCCTGATTTAAAAAAAAGAGATAATGTTATAGAAAAAAGTTAGAGAGTCTTAAAGGTTTTTCTATTTCATTTACTGTCTACACTTTATATGAATAAAGTCAGTTTTATATTTAAAAAAATTATTTTTTTTTTTTTTACTTATTTATTTTACATTTTTTAATTAAATTTAATTAAATTTAATTTTTAAATATAAAACGCTTTATAGTATGTACATGGAGTTGTGAGACCATTTATTTATTTATTTAATTTTGTAGAATGGTTTTCACAATAAACACTGAGTACGTTTACATGGACACCAATAATCCAATTTTAATGCGATTAAGACAATAATCTGATTAAGAGTCTACCATGTAAACAGCGATAATAATAATCGAACTAAACAGAAATTGAATTAAGACGTGGAGTATGCCGATTTTAGTCGCATTATTGAAGTGCAGTACAGACATGTAAACACTGCAATCAAGCTATTACTGTCATGTAGGTGCATTTTGCGACAGGATAGTCTATACACACATGGCTGTTTGACACTATTTTCTGCACCTACCGAGTCATTGAAGGACCACAGACACCTGCATCTCAAAATGCTGAGGTTTTTTTTCCCCATACGGCATGCGGTATCAAATTCCATTAAAACAACACTTTTCCAGCAGTTCGTATGCACATCCAATATCTCGTTTGTCATGGGGGACATGCATGAAATGTTCCCGAATGGAAGTGAAAGTGCTAAACTGCAGTCGACAAATCAAAAGTGAAACACCCGAAATTACATGAAGCTCCGGAGGAAACGTGGATAGCGTGGTGATGCAATGACGTTAATCAAATTATGTGCTATAACATATAAAACGGGATCATGAAAGAAGCATTTAAAAAGCAACTCATATAAACACCTTAATCATTATTTTTACAATACAATTATTGTCTTATTCATATTAAGGCAAATAATTCGATTACTGATGCCCATGTAAACGTAGTCACTGTTTCATAACAGCTTTAAAGAAAATGAAACAAAACAAAGCATGATGTTGATATTTATAATATCTTACTGTCTTTTTTACTTTATAGTCACATTATACTGGAATTATTGTATTAGGAATCAGCAAAAAACATTATGTAGATACAATAATAAAATATTGTAAGTAAACGTTTTGTTTTATTTTATTTTATTTTATTTTATTTTATATAAAACCCTTTATTATAGCCCGTGCATGGAATTGTGAGATCATTGTTTGATTGGTTTATTTATTTATTTTTGTAGAATACTTTTCACACTAAACATTGTTTCATAGCAGCTTTAAATAAAACAAAAACAAAACATGATGTTGCTATTTATAATATCTTACTGCCTTTTTACTTTATAGTCACATTATACTATTCTTATTGCATAAGAAACGGGCAAAAAAAGTTATATTATGTAGATACAATAATAAAATATTGTAACTAAATGTAGGAGCCTGATAAAAATGCTAATTTAAAAGAAAAAAAAGTGATATTTTTGATCTATTTTTTTCTCTCCAGATTTTACATTTCAAAAGTCTTCATATACGGCCTATACATTATATGAAGAAGTTCAGTTTCATTTTATTTAATTAATTTATTATTATTATTATTTTTATTTTTTTTATAAAGCCCTATATATTATAGCCTGTGCATGGAATTGTGAGACCATTGATTTATTTATTTATTTATTCATTGATTTATTGATTTTTGTAGAATGGTTTTAACAATAAACATTGTTTAATAGAAGCTTTAAATAAAACAAAATTAAATGTTGCTGTTTATACTATTTTACTGTCTTTTTACTTTATAGTCACATTATACTGGAGTTAGTGTATTAGAAACTTGCAATATTATTTTATTTTAATATTATGTAGAGACAATAATAAAATATACATGATGTACATCACATAACAGTAAAACAAATCAAGTGCTATTTTGAATGGAGTAATTGAATGAACTCAACAATCTGTGGAACAAGTTACAAATATTACTAATAATTAATTGAGAAAATTGATTATTTTATTGGTAATATTCAATATTTTAGCAGGTCAACATAGTGAGTAAAATACATATTTTCTTAATAATCACTTACAATCTTTCACTTACAATCGACTTGCTTGTTTGCAACACTGTATAGTTCAGATACGACGTTGAGCAATAGCTGAATTTTGTGTTTGCTCCTTCAGGCTTCCCCTGGAAGACCCTCAAGGTGTGTTGTGGCTCCTGACCCCAGATTTGGGCGTCTTCATCATGTCCCTGATCACCCTGATCCTGTGTAGCCGTCTGTTGAAGAAGAGAGATGAGGGCTCCGTTCCTCACATGTCTGCTCTTCTGCATGAGGTGAGCTGAGCTGAACTATGGGAATTTGTTGAGTAATGCTGTGTTAGTCTGGGCCTCAGATGCTCCACCCATGAATGCCGTGGTGGTTATTGCTGATGTAATCCACCGAGTGCAGTTTCATTAGCTATGTTTCCATCCAAAGAGGCGAATAAGATTAATGTGCAAAACTGGAATATTGCATAAAACTTTTGCAAATAAAGAATCAGGTTTCCATCCAATGAGTCATAGAGAACAAAATCATCATTTCCTGATAAACTATGCAATTTTTTCTCCATTTGTATGTTTCAACCTCATAATCTCTGTACTGATCTTAAATTAATCGAGTTAATTGCATGGTGGGTTTCTTGCATAGGAAAAACAAACAAACTAAACAAAACAAGGAGACCCTAACATTTTAGAATGGTGAAGAATAAATCCATGTAAGAAACTTATCATTCATTGCAATCACAAAAGATTCTAATAAACATATATTTGTCTACTGGTAATGTATTTTATTAATGAATGAATAATTAAATTAATGCGTTCGTTTTATAATGTCATCAACATTAAACCTTCCAGTTACATCTGTTCTCGTTTATTTGAATACATTTGATTATCAGTTAATACAGCTGATCGTATCGTTTAATTAATCATGTGGTACTTTTACATTATATGTAGCTAGGTTTGCAATTTACAAAATACATAACCAAATATAATGAATTCTTGTTACACTAAATAAGCATGTTTATGGCATTTAGAGATAATTTTACTTTATATAACTTTAATAACTGTTTATTAATTTTAAACAAGACACAGTTTGACACAGGATTTTTATAGAGGTTAAACTATGCTTTGTGTTATTAGGAAAAAATAAAAACACAGAGGTTTGTTCTCATGCAGGCCCTCTCACATGAAAAAATACTAAAGTAATCTATAATAAATAATATATTGTTTTTGAACCTTAGTAAACACCTTAGTAAACACCTAGTAAAGTGTGTTATGCTGTATGTAATATAGTATTTATACACTTTGTTAATGAATGCAACAGCATACTGTAGTATTGAACTGAAAAACTGTTAATAATAATGTTGTATACTTTACTTGTAGTATAATATACCCTATAGTTGTAGAAAACTACAATATCAGGTGATTTGTTTATATCAGTGTTTCTCAACCTCGTTCCTGGAGGATCACCAACACACTGCATGTTTTGGATGTCTCCTTTGTCTGTAACACCCATTACAGGTCTTTCAGTCTCTGCTAATCAGCTGATGATCTGAATCAGGTGTGTTTGGATAAGGAGACCTGGAAAATGTGCAGAGCTGGTGGTCCTCCAGGAACGTGGTTGAGAAACACTTGTTTATATTACTATAGTTTTTGTGTTGTTTATATTACTATAGTTTTTGTGTTTTGTGTTACAATTGTCACAGCAATTATAGAATTACCATAACAGATTCATTCAAATACTTTATGGTTCAAAAACACTATACTATTTGCTATAAATTACTGTAGTATTTTTTTCATATGGGATCAATTAAAACCCCCCCCGCAATGTTTTCAATCAGCCAAATTCTTACCCTCGTTTAAAGTTATGTTTAAAGAACATCTTTTAAATACAGTAAAAATTTAGGGTTAATATTTCTGAATGTTTGTGATGTGGGTGTGTATATTTTAGTGTTTAGCTTGTGATGTATGTCTAGGTGTTACTGTATGCCATTACACATCATTTGATATGTCCCATTTATACATTTTTCTTTTTTACCCCAAGTGCCTGTATTGTTTTCAGAGTACATAATGACAGCGTTCATCAGTTATTTTAATATGCTAAATATTGCTATAAGAGATGCAAACACACGATTGAATATATTCTTTTACTACTTAAAGAGCACCTAATTTACCCCTTTTTCCAGATTTAATATAAGTCTTTTGTGTCTCCAGAATGTGTCTGTAATGTTTCAGCTCAAAACACCCATCAGATTATTTATTATACCTTTCAGAAGTTTGTAATTTTTAGCTCTGAGCATCTTGTAGCTGTTTTGGTGGACTGTGCCTTTAATGCTAGTCCTCCCCGCCCACCGTTCCCACGTGCCTGTCAGTGTGCCTCAGTCTCCACCCTCGGTTGCCTCAGATAACAGACAGACATGAAGGAAGCAGATCTCACATAACTTTTGTGAGAAATATTACAGTAAGAACTTTCTCAATGATTATATTATTATTATATAAGTATTTGTTGTGGAGTTGCAACGATGAGTCACACACAATGTCGTTACAAAGTTCACGCACACACACACACACAGCGGACACACACACACACACAGACAGACAGCACGCGCATTTAGCTTTGCACTGTTTTTGCACGGCAAATGTGACAGGATACACATTAATATCCACTGCTGTATGGATATCCGTTATGTTAATGTCCAAAATAAACCTGATTTAACGTCCACAACCCGGGATTGAAGCATCTTCTTTTATAATTGTACTGACATGCGGCTGTGGTGATAAAGTAAAGCTGAAGTAAATCGCTGTAGTTCATTACAAACATGCACTGTTTTAAAAACGTGTTAAACTTGTAAAACTCACACTTGATCACATTTGATGAGGATTGATGATCCTAGCGAACTGAACAGATCTTTTATTCCCTGTTGCTTTGCGCACGTCCTGTCTTGTTGATATGATTAAACGCGTTACTACGGAGACATGTTAATACGCAGCTGTCAATCAATTCGGTGGGCGGGGAAACCGCACTCCTATGTCACGTTGTGGTCGGCCTCAAAATGGGAGGGATTTGGATGCTATTTTAACGTCAGAAAATTTTAAAAAAGAGACTTATTGTCTTTATATCACCCCAATATGACTGTAGACACACTATACATACACACAGTTCTGTCCAAACAGCTTAAAAATATGATTTTCATCATAGGTGCCCTTTAAATGATGTTTTAATGTAAATTCATTTCACTTACATTACAAGTGGACCTCAGACTTTGTGAAACATTGCGAAAAAATTATAATAATGGCATAACAATGTACTCCCAAGGTCATTTATATTTTTTTAAAGTGCATTATGAATCCATTTAAATGCATTATGAGGGTCAATGCAATTAAAATTCATCTTGGGGGGCACTCAAACTCTAGACATCAAAATATATTTCATGGAGTGTCTCTTTCTTGTTTTCTTCGTACCATCAAAACTTTTGCTATAACAACATTTTAATACTCCTGAGCTGACAGTTTTCCTTCAGCCTCTCTTGGTGTCAGTCTGAACTACTGAACTAGAACTTTCAAACTCTACTAAGCACAAAATGTTCATTTTCATCACTTTGTTACATGCAGGTCTATTATTGTGCTCTCATTGATTTGACAATTACCTGCCTATTTGCAGCTTGTAAAAAAGAAATTGTGGTTGCTCATTTTATAAGTTGGTCAGGTCAGGTTTCCTGTTTAAGTGTATATTATATTAAGATAAAAAGTCCTTCAGACATTACATAAAAAAAATGTCAGACTAATGTTGTTTATGCAGTATATCTTAAGTATGCACTTAGTTTTATCTTGTGTACATTTTGTACACTTTTTTACTTTTTAGTCATGTTCGGTTAATGGTAAATGAAGTTATGGAGAAATGCAAAAATTTAAAAACTATATATATATATATATATATATATATATATATATATATATATATATATGCGTGTGCGTGCGTGCGTGCGTGCGTGCGTGCGTGCGTGCGTGCGTGTG
>CAIGQV010019101.1:11187137-11206946 GCA_903798115.1 Danio jaintianensis | reverse complement strand
TATTATAATGTATGTGCATATGTGTCTGTCTATCATTCTAAAACATATTAACAGTGTGCTAAAACATGCTAGCCGTGTGGTAATTAATTCATGCGATGAACATGACATTACATGCTAGCATTAAATCATGCTAGAAACACCTTAACATTAAAATAATTGTACACATTTTGTTAGTGTTTAAACATTGGCTAAAATGTGCTAGAAACATGTTAGCAATGTGCTAATACGTGTTAGCAGTTCAATCATTCATGGTTTTGCTAACCCAGTTCAATCATGGCATTTGTTGTAAAAGTGAGGTTAATCTAAAGGTACTCCGCTAAAAACATGGTTACTACACTTTTACTAACCATGGTTATTTTTCATAAGGAAGAAACATGTTAAGTCAGCTAGCAGTGTGTTATAAATATGTTAGCTATGCAAAACATTGCTGAAACGCAATGCTAAGCACAATGTTAAAACTTGTTAGTAGCATGTTATGTCATTCTACTAACAAGCTAACACCCCTTTTTTTATTTGTCAAATCGACATCAAAGTTTATCTACAAAAATTAATATCTAGTATATTGCAAAATATATGTTGACCTGATTAAGTTCATCAGCCGGTTTTGCAGAAAGCTCCATTATGCACAGAAATGACGTTGTGAAGTAACAATTCTCATTTCCAGAAGACTTATGCAACAGCGTTAGTTCAGTGTTATTACCAAATGTGAATTCTAGCATTTTAACCACCTAGCAACCATTCGCCTTGTAAATTGGTGCAGAAACAACATAATAATAATATTTAAGCAACACATTTCCTAAATATTAGCCTGCGGTAGGGGAGTGAATGGGCTTTGTTGTGAGCACAGCATTTGGAGTATGATGCAAATCTATCCAGATGCAATGGGTTTATACATGTCTCAGTCTTACTGAAGGGAAAACAAATGCTGAAGCAAAGCCAGTGTCCAAGTTCAACACTGCGTTAAAATAGATGCTTTTTGATGAAACTGTAGAGTTGGCAGTGAAATCACAAAAACAAATTGATTGTTATACAATATTTAAAAAGTGGAATTAAGGTGTTTCTTGATTGGATGCATTATGTTTGATTTAAGCTACAAAACTAGGTTAGTCATGATTGGTAGCTTATGAAAACTGTGTTTTTAATACACCATTAACATTTAGGTACTTGCAATGAAACAAATTAGGTGCATGAAGTGGAAAGCTCTGTAAGCAAAGGGAAAAATGAAGAAAATGGAAAACAAACTACTCAGAACACAACAGGCATTTATTTTCATAACGCCAAACACCATACAACATCTGCCATTTTCCCATCAGGAAACAATGTTTTTTACTCAATTTACTCACCCTTAACTTGTTCCAAACATGTGTGAGTTTCTTTCTTCTACTGAACGCCAAGGAAGATGCACTGATCACAGTTCACAGGTGCACTGTGCCCACTGCAAAAGTATCCCTTTGAGGGTACTTGTCCAGATGGCTGTACTGCTAAAAGCATGCTTTATTTATTTATTTTTGAGAATATATAGCCAGCTTGCTAATTGTTGAGCTTTAAGCTGGCCTTGGATATTGATTGCATGGATCTGTTTAAAGGGCAGTGGAAGCCTCACTGGGACTCAGTGTTAATGCTGGAGAGGGTGTTAATACAGTCACATGAGGCTGTGGAATGAGGGATGACCCCGACACTGCTGAGCACTGTTAAAAGACTCAGCTGAAAAATCTCGAAAGGAGTCTAGCACATGTTATACAGTATATAGAATTAAGAGATGTTCAAAATCGGGACGATACACTAAGAGTGAAAACTAATTTAATCATGCATAACAAAACTTTTCACATAACATCTGGTCTTGTGATAGTTGTCACATGTCTGGTGTGTCTGTGTTTGTTTTCCCTTGTGCCATGCTCCATGTGCTTTATGTTTGCATCATGTGACCCCTTTGTTCTGTTTCTGCTGTTTTCTAATGATCATGAGTTCCACCTGCTGTGTCACCCCTGTTTGTGATTTGTGTAATCATGTCCTGTGTATTTATACTCCTGTGTTTTGTTCAGTCCTTGGTCCGGTATTGTATTGTCATCACCCCTTGATCCCCCGTGTCGATGTTCCAGTGCCTGTAGTGAGTGTTTTTGTTAATAAATATGTGTTCTTTTGATAATTCCTGAGTTTTGGGCATTTGTAGAAGAGCAAACGTGACAATAATCTTCGCCCTTAAACGCATCACTCAAGGAAAGTCTGAGAAATATGGCAAGCTCAGATCTGATTGGCTGACTTTATGCAACTTTCTCTTGGAACTTACATGCTAGGTGAGGGCAGGAAAATGCACTGTTAAAATTAGCGGAAATTAATGATATTCTGAAATAAAAACCGAAAGACATATTTGGGCTGTCCTCATTCCAAAAACTACAAAGGATTATAAAGCAAAAAAGCCTCTTCACACCAAGAACATTGATTAAAATTATGTCTAGATGATTATGACTCCATTTCTTGGCAAATTTAGAAGTTAGCAACAACAAGAAGTTTATTTTTATTAATTTTTTGAACTGTGAATTTTTTGAACATTAGTGCAATGTTTATTTTAGCCATTTAACCAAAAGCCAGTTTTTTAAAAAATGCTTTGCGATGATTGAACCATATATTAGCACTAATACTAATTTTAGTTCACTAATACTAGTATCAGTGATGCAATTACTCTGTTTTACCTCTTCAGTTCAATGTCAAACTCTCGTTTACACATACAGTAGCTTTCGCTTCTTTCTTAAAGATTCAAAGTTTATTTGAGTTTGTTTGAAAATTCATCTTACAAATGCCTGTGAATGAGGCAATGATGAACCAGCTAACTATTCTAAAAAGGAACAGCCATAGTGGTCATTCTGATCATTTATATAAGTTTGTACTGAATAAAAAAAATGTTCACGTCATTTTTACATTAAAGTTGTCTCTAAAAATCTTGTCATCTATTATGTTTTATTAAGTCATTACCCTAAAAGTGCTATCTTTTTTTGTCACACTCCCTTCGCCGTAGCTAGTTGCAAACCCTGAGGCACACCTCTCAAAAAATGTAACTACACGTTGCAACATTGCAGCGATTGCTCAGCTTGGTAGTAGTGGCGAGTGTGGGCGGGGCCAAGAGCCATGGGAGTGGAGCGAGCTCCAGATGGACACTTTTGTTTTGTTTAACTAGTCTATAGTGTTTACTTTATTATTAAAATTGTTGCACATTCGCCGGTTCCCAACTCTTTCTTCCTTGAATGAGTCTACGTTTAAGCTACTTCTACTGTAAGGCGTAAACTCATAAACCCATGAAGAAACTCAACACAGAGGAACATAGAAACATAGAAACTCACTGTCAGCTATCATTTTGGAAGTGTTATTGTCAGAGCAACACAAACAGAATGCAGAAGTACTGTACAGTCATCATACGGTCAGGTTACAATCATCACTCGACGCAGAAGTATACTTTTTTCTTCATTAGACTATTCTCGAAAGGGTCACTTTGTCCGGAGAGCTGAAGAGCAACGTTTTCTCACTACAGTGAAAAAATTGTTTTTGAAAGTTTGAAAGACTTGTCTGCAGTAAAGTTATGTTTTTGTTAGCAGAAAGTTGCTAGGCAACAGAGGCACGCACATTTAAAGGCAAAAAAGTACTGAAAATTGTACTTGAGTGTTATGGCCATTGAAGGTAGAAATACTCCTAACTCTTGTGTTTTGTAATTTGAATAAAATACCAATATCAAATACATACTACCTGACAAAAGTCTTGTCGCCTAACCAAGTTTTAGGAACAACAAATATTAACTTGATTTCTAGTTGATCATTTGGTATCAGAAGTGGCTTATATGAAAGGCAAAGGCTTCTAGATTACGCTTATTTTACCAAAATAAAATATGATCATGCCTTGATTTTTAATTATTTAATTAGGACAGTAAGGTCTGACTTTGCTTAGACAAAAGTCTTGTCACTTAACAGAAATAATGTACAGTATAGAATATAAAGTCATGGTGCAGTGGAAAAAGAATTAATATTGTGTATGACTCCCATGAGCTTGGAGGACTGCATCCATACATCTCTGCAATGACTCAAATAACTTATTAATAAAGTCATCTGGAATGGCAAAAAAAGCATTCTTGCAGGACTCCCAGAGTTCATCAAGATTCTTTGGATTCATCTTCAATGCCTCCTCCTTCATCTTACCCCAGACATGCTCAATAATGTTCATGTCTGGTGACTGGGCTGGCCAATCCTGGAGCACCTTGACCTTCTTTGCTTGCAGAAACTTGTATGTGGAGGCTGAAGTATGAGAAGGAGCACTATCCTGCTGAAGAATTTGCCCTCTCCTGTGGTTTGTAAAGTAATGGGCAGCCCAAATGTCTTGATACCTCAGGCTGTTGATGTTGCCATCCACTCTGCAGATCTCTCACATACCCCCATACTGAATGTAACCCCAAACCATGACTTTTCCTTCACCAAACTTGACTGATTTCTGTGAGAATCTTGGGTCCATGTGGTTTCCAATAGGTCTTCTGCAGTATTTGTGATGATTGGGATGCAGTTCAACAGATGATTCATCTGAAAAATCTACCTTCAGCCACTTTTCCAAATGATCAACTAGAAGTCAAGTTATTATTTGTTGCTCTTACAACTGGGATCGATGACAAGACTTTTGTCAGGCAGTGTACATGCATTTAGAAAAAGTCAGCGAACTATGCGCAAGGTTCAGTTACTGTACTCACTACTTAAAGATGCCACAACTAGACAGTTTTTGTTCTACCAAAAAAGCAAAAAAAAGTCATTGTTGTCCATTTATGACCATTAAAAAGTAGCTGTAAATATTGTGACAAATTACTCATTTCCCCTATTCTGCTGTTCACAACATAGGATTATTTCTGATTGAGATTTTAGATGCATGTTGTTCTGCTTGTCAGTTTTATCAGTTCTTTTCTGTGGCAGATCAGCAACTGCTATTAAAATCTGTTGGAAAGTGTCTCTGAAGGTATCCTTGACTGCACCAGGTCACCTGTTTTTCAGCCAAAAACATGCAAACATGTCTGGCTCTGCAGGCCTGGTCAGCTATGAATGCTATGACCCTGAGGAGCCAAGAGTAACACACTCTCACATGTGCACACAAGAGTAAATGCCTGAGAAAATGTCCTGCACCTTTTGATGTTTTGCAGACATTTATCACTTTCTAGATACATGCCTGAGTTCCTGTATCTTTATACATCCATTTCACAGTTTAGTCGAATTAGAGCTCAATATACAGTTTTCAGTAGCCGATATCTCTGTGCTTGGCCGTTGTTCCTCTTTGCAACATGAAAAATTGTATTCAGATTTTGATTGATTATTTATAGAGTACACTCTTAAAAAAAAAAAAAGTGGATGTAGTTATTTAGTACTTTTTTATTTTTCAGAACATTGTGTTTTCACAATTACCCGTTTCAATGTAAACCATAGCAAAGTTTGTGATGGAGGGTATCACCATTTCTAATTGTCGTTATCAATAAAACTGTGATTGTTTATCATGGTTTTAGTAAATTATAAATCCTGTAATATTGTGATTAGCTAATAACAAAAGCCTGTAATGTAAATGCATATTTATATATACAGTTGACGGATATATGTTTATATATATATATATATATATATATATATATATATATGGGTAATGTATGTTGTATTCCTTTCATTTAAAGTGTGTGCTGCGTCCTATTGTAAATTATTATGCAAATTAACTATGTGCATTATTATTATAATTAAGATATACTTAACAGTTATAGGTTACAAGGGTTTGCATAATAGGGGACCTATTATGCAAAAATCACTTTTATAAGGGGTTTATTCACAGTTGTGTGGCAGCAGTATGTGAATATAATCAGCTATTAATGGTAAAAAAAACTTAATTTTATTTTTTATAATTACACTTCATAAAAACAGTCTGCAGAAACACTTTGATTGACATTCTCCCTTTGTACGTGTCATTAGAGGGGGGAAGTCCCGCCCATTAGTGACGATCTCTCCCTCATTAGCATAGGACGTTAGTGTTGTTTTTGAATCTGCCACTATGCTAACACATAGGCATTTGTAGCTCCGCCCTCTTTTCAAAAGTCTGCTGGGAACACAGTCTCATTTCAATTTAAAGTGACAGTCACCAAAATGGCACAATTAGGATCAAAGCCTAAAAGGTGCCGTTTTAAAGAGTTATAAAAACCTATTTGTGGGGTATTTTAAACTGAAACTTCACATACACACTCTAAAGACTTATTTTACATATTGTAAAAAGGGGCATAATAGGTGCCCTTTAAATAAAGTCAACTTGTCACTTTTAAGGTAATGGGTTTACTCTCTTTTTTTAAGTAACTAATTGCTTTTGGTGAAAACAACCAAATCTATTTTAGACATTTTGGCTTTTGGTATATGGTTTTGGCAATATAACATGTCATTATTGTCATTTTAGATATCAGTGACAATGTCTTTATTGTGACTCTGTCCTCTTTTTTTTAGGCGGATGAAACAGAAGACGATGATGAGGATGTGGAAGGAGAAGATGAGGGGATGTTGTCCTGTAGTGAGACTGAGGATGAGGAGAGTCCTTCCTCAAGCAGTGCGGCACAGTTGGCTGCTCGTCTGCGAGCCACAGCACAGCGCTTTCTCAGGAACATGGGCCGCATCATGGCCGTAACACTACTAGCGCTAGCTGGTAAGACAGAGATGGTTCATTCTGTAGCCAATCCAAAAAAAATAAGGGGGCTAATAATATTGACCTTAAAATGGTTTAAAAAAAAAAACTGCTTTTATTCTAGCCAAAATAAAACAACTAAGACTTTCTCCAGAAGAAAAAAAATTTATAAGAAATACTGTGAAAAAATTCCTTGCTCTGTTAAACGTTATTTGGGAAACCACAGGAGGGCTAATTATTTGGACTTGAACTGTACATGTGATAATAATAAGAGTCCATATCAGTTTTAAACTTGAAATCAGGTTCATTTCTTCTGAAGCGTGTTCATGTTTTACAATTTTACTTCGAAATAAAGCCATCATTCAAAATAATAAAGCCTTTAAAAATATTACATTTAGGTAGATCTACAGTAGTGGCCAAGTGTGATGTCCTTGAGGATGTTTGCACAATAAATGCTTTTAAAAATGCTATCTATTTGTGTATGTGGACACTTGTTACAATTATTACTATTTTCACGGAGTAGTAACAGTAAGAGGTTTAGAATCCAGAGGTGTGACTAATTGGTTCCAGATTCCAGCTGTTTTCTAAGTGATGGTTTTTGAGGGATTGCCAGACTGCGTACTAGTCTCTGCGAGTACAAACAAAGAAAACTACAGCAAATTACTCCCTATTCTATGCCATTTTAGAGTTTTGTGTTCACAGTGAAAATTCCAGAATGAAAAGGTGCACTTTAGATGCCCGGATAATGCACTCAGTAAACTTAAGAAAACAAAAGAGTGAAAAAAAAAACCCTTGAACTAATTCTTTAAGACAAAAGTTGCATGTTTTTACAGTAATACCATGGAAAAATCCATTTTGGTTCCCCAAAGAACCTTTCAGCAAAACCATATTTTCCCTTTCTCTTTTGTCAAAAAGGGTTTTTATTTGGTAAGTAGCATTTTTTAAAATCCAAAGAATCTTTTTCCACTATAAAGTAAATTTATGCAATGTAAATATTTCATCAAGTTGTTCATTGAACCACATAGACCAACACAATAAATGAAAATAAAATAAATCATTATCATTTTGTAAGTAGTTCCAGCTTATTTTAATGTTCACTACACACCCAAACTTGACTCAAACTTTAAAAATGTTAAAACATTGGCTGGATTTTAGGGTGACATGGTGGCTCAGTGGTTAGCACTGTCGCCTCAGAGCAAGAAGGTCGCTGGTTCGAGTCCCGGCTGGGTCAGTTGGCATTTCTATGTGGAGTTTGCATGTTCTCCCCGTGTTCGTGTGGGTTTCCTCCGGGTGCTCCGGTTTCCCCACAGTCCAAAGACATGCACTATAGGTGAATTAAATAAACTAAATTGGCCATAGTGTATATGTGTGAATGTGTGAATGTTTCCCAGTACTGGGTTGCAGCTGGAAGGGCATCCGCTGCGAAAAACATATGCTGGATAAGTTGGTGGTTCATTCCGCTGTGGCGACCCCTGCTGAATAAAGGGACTAAGCCGAAGGAAAATGAATAAATGAATGGCTAGATTTTTGTTTATTAGTCCAGTCATAGTCAACATTAGGTATGATGAATTGTTATTAAATTTTTAAGTAACCCTTCATTTGATGTTTTTACAGACTTAATATATATTATGTATTCCTAACTAAGCCCAAGCAAGAATATTAGTTCGGCTTAGATATTTTTGCTCTTCCAATATTGTATCAATTACCATTTTTTTGACATCTGATACTTTAAAGTCTAACAATCGAGTTAACTTGATTTTTTTTCAGTTTTTTTTGTATACCTTACTGATGCAGCGATAGTAATTCTTACTACTTGCGTTCAAAGTCCAATTTACTCCAATATCCTTAGTAAATGTAATATCATTTGTGTGAGTACCAGTTTGTTCAGACAACTTGCAAGAGTTCTGGGTAAAATTTCATGCAGCTGTCAATCATGTCAGCTTATTTATGTTCCAAAACTTTAACAATAACATAAGCTCAACCAAATTTAGGCAAAAGCCAAATTAATAAGTAAAAAAAAAATTAATACAATCTGAAATAACATATGACTATTATGGTGGTCCACTTTAGACATTTAGATGACTATAAATAACTTTGCAACTACATGAAACTGTTATATGTTTTTAAATCCCTCCATGGCTTGGCCCCTGAGTATATTTCTGAGCTAATTAATACATCAACCCGTGAGATCTCTTTGCTCTAAGGATCGACTTTATTTGACAGTTCCGCGATCACGCTTGAAATGTCGAGGTGATAGAGCTTTTTCAGTAGCAGCTCCAAGAATGTGGAATGATCTTCCACTCTCTTTAAGAACATCTCCTACTTTGGAGTCATTTCAGAGGTCACTGAAAACACAGTTATTTTCTTTAGCTTTTAGTCATGTGTTGGGAGTTTATGCATTTTGGCTGCTTGCTTGTTTGCATGTATTTTGTGTTTTTATGTACAGCACTTTGGTACCCATTGTGGTTGTTTGAAAGTGCTCTAGAAATAAAATTGAGTTGAGATGTACAGTTGTGGCCAAAAGTTTTGAGAATTACATAAATATTGGAAATTGGAAAAGTTGCTGCTTAAGTTTTTATAATAGCAATTTGCATATACTCAGAATGTAGAATACATATAGAAAGTTGTGAAGAGTGATCAGATGAATTGCATAGTCCTTCTTTGCCATGAAAATTAACTTAATCCTGAAAAAAACCTTTGACTGCATTTCATTGCTGTCATTAAAGGACCTGCTGAGATCATTTCAGTAATCGTCTTGTTAACTCAGGTGAGCATGTTGACGAGCACAAGGCTGGAGATCATTATGTCAGGCTGATTGGGTTAGAATGGCAGACTTGACATGTTAAAAGGAGGGTGATGCTTGAAATCATTGTTCTTCCGTTGTTAACCATGGTGACCTGCAAAGAAACGCATGCAGCCATCATTGCGTTGCATAAAAATGGCTTCACAGGCAAGGATATTGTGGCTACTAAGATTGCACCTAAATCAACAATTTATAGGATCATCAAGAACTTCAAGGAAAGAGGTTCAATTCTTGTTAAGAAGGCTTCAGGGCGTCCAAGAAAGTCCAGCAAGCGCCAGGATCGTCTGCTAAAGAGGATTCAGCTGCGGGATCGGAGTGCCACCAGTGCAGAGCTTGCTCAGGAATGGCAGCAGGCAGGTGTGAGCGCATCTGCACGCACAGTGAGGCGAAGACTTTTGGAAGATGGCCTGGTGTTAAGAAGGGCAGCAAAGAAGCCACTTCTCTCCAAAAGAACATCAGGGACAAATTGATCTTCTGCAAAAAGTATGGCGAATGGACTGCTGAGGACTGGGGCAAAGTCATATTCTCAGATAAAGCCCCTTTCCGATTGTTTGGGGCATCTGGAAAAAGGCTTGTCCGGAGAAGAAAAGGTGAGCGCTACCATCAGTCTTGTGTCATGCCAACAGTAAAGCATCCTGAGACCATTCATGTGTGGGGTTCCTTCTCATCCAAGGGAGTGGGCTCACTCACAATTTTCCCCAAAAACACAGCCATGAGTAAAGAATGGTACCAAAACACCCTCCAACAGCAACTTCTTCCAACAATCCAACAACAGTTTGGTGAAGAACAATGCATTTTCCAGCACGATGGAGCACCCTGCCATAAGTGATAAAGTGATATCTAAGTGGCTCGGGGACCAAAACGTTTAATTTTGGGTCCATGGCCTGGAAACTCCCCAGATCGTAATCCCATTTAGAACTTGTGGTCAATCCTCAAGAGGCGGGTGGACAAACAAAACCCACTAATTCTGACAAACTCCAAGAAGTGATTATGAAAGAATGGGTTGCTATCAGTCAGGATTTAGCCCAGAAGTTTATTGAGAGCATGCCCAGTCGAATTGCAGAGGTCCTGAAAAAGAAGGGCCAACACTTCAAATACTGACTCTTTGCATAAATGTCATGTAAGTGTCGATAAAAGCCTTTGAAACATATGAAGTGCTTGTAATTCTATTTCAGTACATCACAGAAACGAGTGAAACAAAGATCTGAAAGCAGTTTAGCAGCAAACTTTGTGAAATCTAATATTTGTGTCATTCTCAAAAGTTTTGGCCATGACTGTAAATTAACTCTCATTGAAATGTTAGTGTAGTATTGATAATAGAGAACCAGCTCATTTGCATTTAAAGGCGCAGGCTACAAAAACAGCTACACTTTGCTCTGAGGCAAAATGGGCTTATTCTGCATTGTATAATAAATGATCTGATGGGCATTTTGAGCTGACACTTACAGACACATTCTGGAGACACCAAAGACTTGACTTATATCTTGTGAAAGGGCTAAAATAGGAGTCCTTTAAAGGGACCATCAAAATTAAATGTTAAGCAGATATTAGCCTATTTTAATGGCTAGTAGTTGAGATGTAGTTGCAGAGTTCCTTATCAACAGAATGTCTAAATGTAATTTTAGAGCACATCAAGAGACACCAGGCTTTCAGAACTAGAAGCGTGTATTCATCTTCTCGTGTAGAGTTTATTTCAGTGTGTACTGTATGTTATATGGCTTTGATTTTGTGTTTTTTTTGTTTCCAGGAATCACTTTACCTTCTGCTTTCTCTGCCTTCTACTTCCTCCTCTTCATCGGAGTGTGCACATGGTGGGCTTGTCACTTTCCCATCAGTCATCTGGGCTTTAATGCCCTGTGTGTGATGGTGGCCTTTTTCACCGGTGGACACCTGGTGTGTCTTTACCTGTATCAGAGCTCATTCGCACAGGCCATGTTCTCTCCAGCGGGCCTGTGGGCTAGGTAATGCTCTTAATCTGCTCTGTTTATTTCATGTTCCTTGTATTTTCAGTATGTTTTTAGCTTAATAGCTGCTAGCATCATTTCACTGCCCTGTTTTTGTTGGATTACTCTGATTTGGCAAAGTAGCATGTGTGCCTAGTTCATCATCATTGTTTGTCCTGGAACAACATTTCTCTATATCAAACAGACTGGATACTGTGATTTTAAAAAGTAGGCAATATGTACACAATATGTACACAATTTCCTGGATCAACATCCTTTGTTTTATTGACAGCAGTGCTATTAAACAATATTGTTAAAATTAGGATAAAGCACAAGGCTGGGTTTGAAACCATCATGTTTATGGTATGGTGTTATGGTGTTATGGTTATGTTTTCATGGCAGAAATTGTGTCCCAGGACCAACAAAAGAATGTTGATTCAGGAACACTTTCTGCTTGGCAAAATCACAGTGACTGTTATTGGTAGTACAATTAAGGTGGCTGTATTATGGTAAAAAATACAGTAAAAGCAGTAAAATTTCAAATATGTGTATTTAAAAACACTATATTGCCAAAGTTTTTGGAACATCTGCCTTTAGATGCATATGAACTTTAATGACATCCCAATCTTAATCTGTTGGGTTTAATGTGGATTCTCCTGGGAAGGCTTTCCACAAGGTTTTGGTGTTCTGGGAATGTTTGACCATTCTTCTAGAAGTGTATTTTGTGAAGTCAGGCACTGATGTTGGATGAGAAGGTCTGATGCACAGCCTCTGCTCTAATTCATAACAAAGATGCTCTGTCGGGTTGAGGTCAGGACTCTGTGCAGGCCAGTCAAGTTCCTGCACACCAAACTTGCTTGTGCCTGTTTTTATGGAGCTTGCTTTGTGCACTGGTGCGCAATCTTGTTGAAACACGAAGGGAGCATCCACAAACTGTTCCCTGTAAGGTGGGAGTATGAAATTGTCCCAAATGTCTTGGTATGCTAAGAGGTCCTTTCACTGAAACTACAGTAAGGGCCCAATCCCAAACCATAATCTCCCTCAACCAAACTTTACACTTGGCACAGAGCAGATTTGCACATTCCATTCTACTGGCCATTCTCCTGGCATCTTCCAAACCCCGACTCGTCCATCAGATTGCCAGACAGAAAAGCATGATTCATCACTCCAAAGAATATGTCTCCACTGATCTAGAGTCCACTGACACTGTGCTTTACACCAATTTTCCTCTTTATTTGTGGTATGAGTGCTTGCGGTTTATTGAAAATCAGTGTATGTATGATATAATAAACCTATAGAGATCAGGTTTCAGTGTTCCAAATTCCCAGAATCATTCTAATATGAGGATTTGATGCTCAAGAAATTGGTGCTGGTTCATATATATATGTGGATATAACCATGATATGTATGTATGTATGTATGTATGGTATGTATGCATGTATGCATGCATGCATGCATGCATGCATGTATGTATGTATGCATGTATGGCATGTATGTATGTATGCACATGTTTATGTATGTATGTATGTATACATGTTTATGTATGCGTGTATGTATGCATGTGTGTATATGTATGCGTGCATGTGTATATGTAATATTATATAATATTCATTAATTCATTAATAATTTGGGGTCGCCACAGCAGAATGAACCGCCAACTTATCCAGCATATGTTTTACGCAGCGGATGCCCTTCCAGCTGCAACCCATCACTGGGAAACATCCATACACACTCATACACTACGGACAATTTAGCTTACCCAATTCACCTATAGCGCATGTCTTTGGACTTGTGGGGGAAACCGGAGCACCCGGAGGAAACCCACGCGAACACGGGGAGAACATGCAAACTCCACACAGAAATGCCAACTGACCCAGCCGAGGCTCGAACCAGCGACCTTCTTGATGTGAGGCGATCGTGCTACCCACTGCGCCACCGTGATGCCCCTTATATAATATTATATAGTGTTAATATTATATAAATATATAAATATTTCTTTCCATTTTTACAAATTGGAAAATTCCACATTACACTTCTGTGGTTTGTTCAAAGTCGTAAATGATCAGTCTGGCGTGCTCTGCCTCTGTGGTTGTGTGAGGGTTGTGTTGTGGCAGGGTGTGATGTAAATGTGAGAGGCATTGCTGGATTAAAATAGCACCTCAGGCTTGGGAGGTGAAGGTGGCGTATCCTGCCAACCTTACATAACCCACTGAAAAGCAATACTGAGATTCAAGCCTTCGATATGTCCTGAAGATTGATACCCGCACATTCTCACTCACCGGCTTGGCAAGTTTGCCAGCTCTGTGCAGTTTTTTTCCTGACCCATAAATCTCCGCTGACCTCTGTGCTATCACAGATAACTGTCACAGTTGTCACAGTCAGATAAAACAAAATGTGGCTATACATTATCATCCGGGACATGTAAAAAAAAAAAAAAAAAATAGTGCACAATGCTGCCAGATTAAGATCATTAGTGTTATTTACTAAAGCAACACACTTCAGTTTAAAGCAGGAGTATAATGCACATTTTTCCCATTCTCATATTAATCTTGAGCACCTATTTAGAAATACTGCATCCATATTTTCTCAAATAAATCTTTAGTTCTTTTTAAAACGTATAAGAGAAAAATTACAAGAGAAATCTTTGCCATTCTTTCCTGAAAAAGACAAGCACCTTGGAGGT
This sequence comes from Danio jaintianensis, assembly GCA_903798115.1. Classification (NCBI taxonomy): domain Eukaryota; kingdom Metazoa; phylum Chordata; class Actinopteri; order Cypriniformes; family Danionidae; genus Danio; species Danio jaintianensis. The sequence goes on along the minus strand of CAIGQV010019101.1, from coordinate 11,192,854 downwards.
ATGACATTGGTGGATCTACAGTACAGTACAAAAGTGTAGTACAGCTTCTTAATGATCAACTAAAACCTTGGATATCACTGTAAATAAAACTGTGGAAAAACTTAATCTTGTCTCTTTGAAAGATACAATTAAACCAGTGTGATGATTCTAGGCTGGTCCCTGGTTCGTACAATTAGAATGTTCTGTTTCATGTGATCAGCTGCTAAATTCAAATCTGCTTTCCCACGATGGCTGGCCCTGAGCCATAGAATGAACATCAGTGCATGCTTGTCAAAGATCAAAACATAACAGTGTTTTCAATGAAACAACATTTGTTTTACATTTGAATACACAGATTTACTAACAAAACAAAACATTTATGATTTGTAAAATATTTTGCTGATATCTATGTTAGACGGCAATGATAACCATTTTACACATAATCTGATGACGTGTGTTATTCACCACAGATACACACTGTTTAGGTAACTATAATGTAAAAACAGACACATTTACGTATTTTGGGAGAAATGGATGAATTTACGTGTTATAAATCCAGCAGCTCTTTTATCTGTACTGCTGTGGGTGTCATTATAAACCAGATGTGTCACAATGGAAGTATAAAATATGTATTTTGTAATGGTCACATTAAAAAACTCATGAATGGGCGTCACCTGAAGTATTTATAACCTAGTGATGGTGTGAAAGGGCTAAATTAACTATGGCTGAATAAGATCAACTTCCTTTTACAACCAAAAATACACTTCTTTGGTGTCATTCATCCGCAAATCTTGTGCAGTGCAGGCCATATAAGGAGTTCCACCCTTAATGACACCAACTAGAGCAATGTTTGGAAATAAAACTTTCCAAAGCTAGACTACCAACCTGAAAGTATTATTTTTGACAAGAAAAACTATATATATATTTTTGTAGCATTTGCTCTATGATCTACATGAGAGTGCAACTCTGTAACACTGTAAATAACTCTGAATGCAGAAATGTTGTGAAATTTTATACAAATTCCCAAACTTTAGCCTTACCTCATACCACATCACATGAAAAGAGTGTCTTATGATCACCAGTGAATTACTTTAGTCATAAGTTAAGTCATAAGTAGTCAGAGTCACATAATCTCTCAGAAATCATTATACGGTAGTTTGTTCAGTTAGAGGAGGTCAATTACTGTATTATTATTAGCTTTTGCTGCTTAATATTTAAATCTTGCCATTTTTTACATCTTTACTGTCATGTTTTATCAGTTTAATGCATTTTAGCTGTATCATTTTTGTCTTTTTTGATATTTGCTCAAACTACTTATTTATAATATGCTGAATCAACACAATTCTTCAGTTTTTTGGAATAACTTAATTGTTTTTTGTTTAATCAACTTATATATGTAAAAACAATTAGGTTAACTTAATTGATTTGTGTTGAGACAACATGAAGAAATTGTGTGGGCCCTTGCATTTTTTTACAGTGATCTAAATAAGCAGAACATTTGATTTTGACATGGATAATAAGAATATGAATTTAATGTAGATATTTTTTGTGTACCAAATCTCCATATCAGCGTTGATATCACATAAATAAATTTAGTTTAAAAATATCTTCTTATGAAACAACTTTTTGTATTCTATGGAGTTTTTCCTAAGGAATAAAAAAAGATTAAATGAGATTCTCATATGATTCTGAATATACAACTAAGCAAGATAGCAACTAATTAACTATTAATAAGTATGAAATAATTTCAATGAATATATTTTTAAAGCTTAGTATGAATATAACATTTAGCAACTTACTCGTGAAGACTTTACTTGTTTCATTGCTGGATGAATTAGCATTTGTGAATGGATCACTTGAATAAATGTCTCAGTGACAAATAAATTTTTTAACGGTTGGTTTTCGCCACCTATTGAAGTGACAGTGTAAAAAACAACTTTCTTACTATATTTACTATATTTTGAACCTAATACTGCTCTACCAGTTTTTGTGTTTTTGTCTTCCAACTCCTCATTGACGATTCTTTAGAGTGCGTTACTTAACAAATTCAAATTGATTAGCCACAAATTTTGCCTAGATGTATAATAGTTCTATGAGAATGGGTTGGTTTTACAAGTAAAATTGCATGTACCACTCACATTATTCACATAAGGTTTAAAAAACTATTAAAGAAACACTTAATGGAACAATATTTAGTTAATTAATACGTTTGATGCTTAAAATGTCAAATTATATGTTTTATTGTAATGTTTCTGTAATTAATGTAAATTTGTCTTTGTTTGGTTGAGGTATTGGTGTCTATTGTTATGGTTTAGTGTAAATGTATCCTTTTTTGGTTTTGGTATTTCTGTTGTTTTATTTTAGTGTAATGTTTTTTTAATGTATTGGTTTTGATGATGATCTGATGTAAATTTGTCATTTTATTAGTTGGACTACGTTGTTAGTGGCTAATTGGGATCTAAATGAACACTTAAATCGATCATGTTTTTATGTAATAAGTTGTCTTTGTTTTGCTCCAGACTCTTTGGCCTGAAGGATATAATAACACCGGGAAACTGTACCACTTTTGACGTCACCCTCAACACACAGCATGACTGGCCAGTGTACGTCAATCCCGGCATTCTTCTGCTCCTCTACATCTCTGTGACCATTGTGCTGAAAATCAACGGCAACAGTCTAGGAGACGCAGACAAGGTGCTTTCACACACTTATGTATTCAGTTAAAAGGATAATTCAGCCAGTAAGTTAGAATTGTGTCATACTTTAAGTTGATCACATGTGAAAATTGCTTAGATTTTGGATAAAGTGCTTGAAATTTATTGAAAACTCATTGTGTTGCTTTCATCATAATTTATGTTCCTAAATAGGTAATAATAATGAACTATTTAAATAAAATAAAATAATCTCAACCGAAACATGAAGAGAGGGTGGGACATAATGTATCCCCGCCTCTTTTTTAAAAGCAGCCAATAGCGTTTTGTTTTATCACAGCTCTGCCAGTGACAACGGTAAAGCTCAAGTGCATCAAATGAAAAGCCAACGAGACTCGTCTTGAAAGGGGCGGGGCATGTCAGATACTAGAGAGCAATTGATTGGTCAAGATTTGATGAGAAACTGAAGTATGAGGTGACGTGAATAAAACCGTTGATCCATTTAGGCGGAAGTGACAAACTACAAGCTTTACATGTTTATATCAGTTTTAGATCTTCTAACTGTGAATTTTGTCACTGTTTTAGAGCACACTAGCTTATAGATATCCTAAAAATAAATATTGATACTATTTTCATGGCACATTTAAACAGTGGAAATTACCGCTTCATGAGTGAACAATGTGCAAAATTAAAATGTATATAAATTTTAGATAAATTATGACAAAAAGTGTGTAAATGACAGTAATTCAGTGTTGGGCTTAGGGCAAACATGGCATCTACATTTTTTCTTAGTGATCTATACTGTAGTATACTATATTGTACCAAATAGCATCTGATATAATGTGATGAAGTATGTATATTAATGTACAGTAAATATGTAAATGTTTGAAAATGCATCTGGAAAAGGCTTAAATTTAACTTTTAAAAATGTTTCAAAACTCCATTCACAATTAGGTTATATGTAAAAAAAAAAAAATCAAGTTTTTAGGGTAGTGTTTCAGAAAAGGGGCTGCACGGTGGTGCAGTGGGTCGGCTGGGTCAGTTGGCCTTTCTGTTGGCGTGGGTTTCCTCCGGGTGCTCCGGTTTCCCCCACAGTCCAAAGACATGCGGTATAGGTGAATTGGGTAGGCTAAATTGTCCATAGTGTATGTGTGTGAATGAGTGTGTATGGATGTTTCCCAGTGATGGGTTGCAGCTGGAAGGGCATCCGCTGCGTAAAACATATGCTGGATAAGTTGGCGGTTCATTCCGCCATGGCGACCTCAGATTAATAAAGGGACTAAGCCGAAAAGAAAATGAATGAATGAATGTTTCAGAAAATGGGTGGCGCCATGGCACAGTGGGTAGTGCTGTCGCCTCACACCAAGAAGGTCGCTGTTTCGGGCCTCGGCTGGGTCAGTTGGCATTTCTGTGTGGAGTTTGCATGTTCTCCCCATGTTGGCGTGGGTTTCCTCTGGGTGCTCTGGTTTCCCCCACAGTCCAAAGACATGCGGTACAGGTGAATTGGGTAAGCTAAATTGTCCGTAGCGTATGTGTGTGAATGAGTGTATGGGTGTTTCCCAGTGATGGGTTGCAGCTGAAAGGGCATCCGCTGCGTAAAACATATGCTGGATAAGTTGGTGGTTCATTCCGCTGTGGCGACCCCTGATTAATAAAGGGACTAAGCCGAAAAGAAAATGAATGAATGTCTCAGAAAATATGACAACAGACATTCAAAGCTTAATTCTAAAATTTCAATAGAAGATTTGAATGTACAGTAAATGTGACATGACAATAATTCAGTTTGGTGCAATATTATTGTGTATGAACGATCAGAATGAATGCTATGGCCATTCTAGTTGCTATAGAATTCTGGTAGTTCTTGTGTTTATAAAAGGACAATACAATAACTATTAAAATTATGCATATTAACTTTATTCTAAAGCTATACAGTGAATGTAATATATTTTGTTTAGCTTAACTATTCCTTCGAGAGCTCTTTGTAAGGTTAAAAATCCAACATTTGTACAATCGTAAGCCAGTAAATCACATTGTTTGTGCATAATAAATTAGTTTAGGCTGGTTGCTGATTCATACAGTATATACGGGGATGTGTAATGCTTTTATGTTTGTCTAGGCCCATGAGGGTGAAGTGGTGAAGGCAGTGCAGGGTGAAGCTGGAGAAGAAGTGGAGCTCAGTTTGTGGGAGGCAAGGAGACAAAGCAGTGAAGATGACACTAAGGTAAAGAATAAGACTTGACGTTTTACATTTACATATTATCTGATTTACATAAAAATCTCTTTTGGGTTTTGAGGGGTGCACAAGGGCACTTATGCATGCCTGATGAAATATTTAAGGAGATTTTATTAGTCTCTACATTGCCATTGTACCCACATGCTGTAATTAAAATGTGGTGCATTTTAGTTGCTTTATGTGCATGCTGATACATTGATTGAAGTGTCTCTATTATGGTATATTAAAGACCCTAATTTTGTTTAGATCTCCTACAATAAGTCTATTCAATATTTTTTAAAAAGAGCAAAAACTTCTCTCACTGCAACCGTTCATTCCAAGATTTATAAAAGATTCAGCCAAGAATAAATGGCTATTTCACACTACATGAAAATAGAGGCACTTTAAATCATTGTGGACGCACTGGTAAACATTCCCTGTCCCTGGCATACAGCACTAAATGCACACGTTTGAACCAACATTTTGAAATGGCAACAAAGAGAGTTTGCATGCATGTTTGTGTTTATTTTGTGTTTGTTCATCTGGATGTCATTTTGCAGTTCATTGCTTTATAAATCTCCACTAAAACATTCCTTGTCGGATACTAGAAGGACCATCAACACATTATTGGCAGTATTTCTTTTATTCAGAATGCAATGCTTTCCAGATGCTGCTGTTTCAAACAGACTTATGCAGATAATCCCATTGTTTTTGTTTTTGTCTTGTTTATTGTTTTTGTTGGATTTGTTTAGCTTTTTGTTTTTTTTATTGTTTATTGTTTTGTTTAATGTTTTGTTTATAGCTTTCATTTTGTTTATTGTTTTGGTTTTTTGTTTTGTTTATTGTTTTTGTTTTGTTTATTGTTTTTGTTGGTT
>CAIGQV010019101.1:11160602-11186560 GCA_903798115.1 Danio jaintianensis | reverse complement strand
TTTGTTTTGTTTATTGTTTTTGTTTTGTTTCGTTTATTGTTTTTGTTGTTTTTTTTGTTTTGTTTATTGTTTTTGTTAGTTTTGTTTTGTTTTTTGTTTTGTAGATTGTTTTTGTTTGTTTATTGTTTTGTAGATTGTTTTTGTTTTTGTTGTTTTTTTTGTTTGTTTATTGTTTTTGTTGGGGTTTTTTGTTTATAGTTTTTGTTTTGTTTATTGTTTTTGTTTTGTTTCGTTTATTGTTTTTGTTGTTTTTTGTTTTGTTTATTGTTTTTGTTTGTTTTGTTTTGTTTTTTGTTTTGTAGATTGTTTTTGTTTGTTTATTGTTTTGTAGATTGTTTTTGTTGTTTTTTTGTTTGTTTATTGTTTTTGTTGGTTTTGTTTTGCTTTTTTTTGTTTTGTTTTTGTTGGGTTTTTTTGTTTATTGTTTTGTTTATTGTTTTTGTTGTGTTTATATATATATATATATATATATATATATATATATATATATATTTTTTTTTTTTTTTTTTTTTAGTTTAGTTTATTTGTTTTTTGTGTTTTGTTTTGTTGTTGTCTTTAAAAAAAACTAGTTTAGTTTAGTTTTTTTCTTTTTATTAATTTTATTTTATTTTTTTATTTAGTTTAGTTTAGTTTAATTTAGTTGTTTTGTTTTTTTGTTTTGTTTTTATTTAGTTTAGTTGTTTTGTTTTATTTTTGGTCTGTCTTGCCTTTAACCACCTCTTAAGTCCAAAGTATACTTAATATTTGTATGCACAGTCAAACACACAGTTAAATTTACAACAGTTGTGTGTTGTGTGTAAAGACTTTTTGCTAAATTCAGTAGTACGTTGTTGCTTTTGTCTCTTCAGTTTGTTATCGCACCTTGTGAACAAACTAATTAGTGCAAAGATAAAACAGCAATCAAAAAATGTGCAAGCAGTACAGTACATATAACATCTGCATAAAAGCCAAAGTACAGTTAGTTAGTTGTTTTTTTTTTTCAATAAAGACACAATGAAATGATTTTTTTGATTAATGAAAGGAATAAATGAATGAATGTCAGATGCAGACAACAAATGAAACAAATGTCTTTTTTCCCCCTGGTTTAGCAAACTCTTCTCACTACAGTAGATTCAACTCTGAATCTGAATCTGTCTGAATCACACATCACTAAAGAGCCTGTGACCAACGGTTCAAGCCAACATGACATAGGTAGTGCAATGTACATTGTTGTTTACATGTATATTACATTTACTAAATGTTCACATTCAATTACGCCTTTATGTGTCTGAACTTGTGATATTTGTTTGTGCAGGGCCCAGTGGAGAGGCTGCGGTTGATAATCCTCTTCGTCTGGTGGGACGAATGATCTTGCAACAGAGTTACATATGTGCTCTCATTGCCATGATGGTAAATCAAATATTCTCTTTTTTTTAAAGCAGATGTGCTGCTTATTTGTATAGACATTGAAGTTTTGAAAAGTTTTTGAGTTCTTGAATCAAAAATACACTTTGAATTTCAATGGAGTGCAGCAGTGATTACCTTTCTTTATAGAACAACCTAGTACCTAGTATTTAGTAAAAAATCTACCCTACAGAATATTCCATTGGCTTCTGAATAATTGCTTATGAATCATTCATGGGTTTAATTTGTTTCCAGGTGTTGGCCTACACTGTAAAAAAAAAGTTGACTTTTAAAATTTTAAGGCAATCAGCTTCAGCACATTTTTTAGTCCACTCAACTTTCAACCCAAGTACTGCACTTGACTCGATTTAAGTTGGTTGCCTTAAAATTTTAAGTTGAGTCAACTTTTTTTTTTTTACATAAAACATGTCATCCCTGCAGCACTATAGGATTATTATTATTATTTTACCTTACTTGGGCCCTCCTGGCGTGTACACAGGTATTTTGATAAATAGAGTTTTTCCCACCTTCGTTTAAAAAAAAAAGAAAAACAGTCCACATGAAAACATGAAAAAACACACTGTGATGAACTGTCAAGGGCATGCCGAGTTAGCAGGTGGTAATAGAAGTCTTGTACTGGGTTCACACCAAATGTAAAATTAAGTATTTGCAGAAGTAAGTTGCATACAAAGTCAATGCAAATGTTTGAACAGAGGTGGATTACCATCATGCAGCACAAATGCACTGTATTTGCCTCAACAGCCAAGCCACGCAGAAAGCCGCAAACGTCAGTTCTGAAAATACTCATGTTCGTGTAAACTGGCCCTTGATAGACACTGAGCTGCAAAGCTCCAGTTGAGCTAAAAACAAAACTGACATGGCCTCTTGAAGTGGCTGTCAGTTTGTATGTAAATTAACATTATTGGCCAATGTTTTTCACTTCTGATGATATTATAGCGAGAAGTTGCAAGTGCAATTACAATATAATTTTCAAATATTTTTAATATAAAACAAATGATTTTATAGAAGGTTATAAACAAACAAAAATCCAATGCTCTCTTTTTTAAATAAGATCTAATTGCTCTTTGTAATCTGCTGTTTTAATGTTACATACAGAGCTTGTTCATGCTGAATATAACTTTGTTACTAAATGAAATCATTTTTAAGATGACAGTACTGTCATACATACTCTCACCGGCCACTTTATTAGGTACACCTATCCAACTGCTCGTTAACAAAAACTGGGATTTTCTGACACACCAATCTCTAGGGTTTACAGAGAATGGTCCGAAAAAGAGAAAATATCCAGTGAGCGGCAGTTCTGTGGGTGCAAATGCCTTGTTGATGCCAGAGGTCAGAGGAGAATGGCCAGACTGGTTCAAGCTGATAGAAAGACAACAGTAACTCAAATAACCACTCGTTACAACCGAGGTATGCAGAAGAGCATCTTTGAACGCACAACACATCCAACCTTGAGGCGGATGGGCTACAGCAGCAGAAGACCACACTCCTATCAGCTAAGAACAGGAAGCTGAGGCTACAATTCACACAGGCTCACCAAAATTGGACAATAGAAGATTGGAAAAACATTGCCTGGTCTGATGAGTCTCGATTTCTGCTGCAACATTCGGATGGTAGGGTCAGAATTTGGCATCAACAAGCATGGATCCATCCTGCCTTGTATCAGTGGTTCAGGCTGGTGGTGGTGGTGTAATGGTGTGGGGGATATTTTCTTGGCACACTTTGGGCCCATTAGTACCAATTGAGCATTGTGTCAACGCCACAGCCTACCTGAGTATTGTTGCTGACCATGTCCATCCCTTTATGACCACAGTGTACCATCTTCTGATGACTACTTTCAGCAGTATAACGCGCCATGTCATAAAACGTGAATCATCTCAGACTGGTTTCTTGAACATGACATTGAGTTCACTGTACTCAAATGGCCTCCACAGTCACCAGATATCAATCCAATAGAGCACCTTTGGGATGTGGTGGAACGGGAGATTTGCATCATGGATGTGCAGCCGACAAATCTGCAGCAACTGCATGATGCTATCATGTCAATATGGACTAAAATCTCTGCTGAATATTTACAGTACCTTGTTGAATCTATGCCACAAAGGATTAAGACAGTTCTGAAGATGTTGCACGAGGACGTTCTCATGTCACACTCATGGTGCCTTCCAAACGGGATATATTGCCTTCCGAAGGGCACTTCGAAGTGAAAACAATCCCGAGCGCCATATTAAAGTGTTGTTCCAAACCAGGGCCCTTTGGAATGAAGTGCACTCAGTTCTGAATGGCTTATCCCAATGCGCTAATCCCTTAAGAGGGACCCTCCAAAGGGATTAGGGCATAGAGATGAGCCCTTCCAAATGGAACTCCGTGTCAGTGTCCCAATGTCTAGTTAACCAAGCTCATCTTTGTTTTTACCAGTGTACTGATTCACGACCTCGGGAGCTGATTGAGACGCACACTATCTCAACATGTCCTTCAAGAATGCGCATGTGATAACAATGTATTTGCAATGTTGCTGCCCCCTGCAGGTGTGGAGTATAACTTATCACAGCTGGCTGACATTTGTGCTGCTGCTGTGGTCGTGTGTGATCTGGATGCTGAGGACTCGTCAACGCTTCGCTGGTCTTTGCTCTCCCTTCATCCTACTGTACGGTTTGGCTCTGTGCTGCTTGCAGTATGTGTGGGCCATGGACCTGGAGACAGAACTACCCCAGCACATTGGCACTATGAGCCTGCACCAGCTGGGCCTGGACAGAGCACAATACCCCTGTTTGCGCTTGGGTGCCCTGGTGAGGATATTTTTTTTTATTATTATTATTATTTTTTTTTTATTATTTTAGTTTTTTCTGTAACCATTATTGTAGAATATATGCAAATAAAAATGTATTTAACAACCTCTGGGTTCAAAATAAGTTCAGTCAAGCTAAATTAAACATTTGTACCATAACGTAGACTACCAGTAATATTAATTTTGATTTTGTCTTTTTTTTTTTAAGTGTTTTTAGGAAGCTGTTCTAAAAATGCATCGCTGTGAGCAAGGATGGGCAAAAATACATTGAAATGTATTTTAAAATTAAATACCAAATACCTCAGTTTTACATGTATCAAAATAAACTACAAAATACAGCAAACACAAATGTATCAAAATAAAATACTGTATTTTTGTATTTTGAAAATACTACAAAATACTTTTACAAGGGAGCATGACATTTCTTCGCAAACCTTCCATCAATAGGCCTCTTGGATCAATCCCTTCACCATTAAACTGACTTAGTGAAGTAAACAATGATTGATAACAACAGAGTTTCTCTGAGCAAGTTTAAGTCAGTTTCTCTGCCAATTCATTCACCTCTACTCCTGTACATGAGGAGGTATTCATAAACCTTTGTTTCTCTTTCATTTTAGTATAATTTTTGTACAAATTTCATACAGAAAGTCCTGTCTTGAAGATTGTCTCTTTAATCACTGTATTACACAAATGAGTTGGAATATAGTACTACTGTATATCTCTTCATTATGTTTCCATCCGTTGCGTGGCCAGTGAAATTGACACCATCTCTTAACAGTCTTATATCTTAAAAAGGTGATATATGAATAGGTTATTTTATGTTTTGTTTGTTTTTTTTCCACATAATTGTTTTAAATAAATCTTTTTTTTTTTTTTTTTTTAAATCTTCAATACTGTAAAAACATGACAATCTTTAGACACTTTGACATCTTTAGACAGACATCTTTCCTCTTCATTAACTATACAGTGCACCTGCAGATCAGCTGCTGGCATTTGAAACAGTCAGTGAAGTATTGTAGGTAACATTAAATTGTACTTATTTTAATGTTGTTTGTCTTATTTTATTGGCATCTACACCAGCAATCCATACAGAACTACTATTATTTGTGCAGTTTACTCATTCTCCCAAGATTTGTTTTTGTTCTTCTTTAACTGGAGGAGTCTCAGTTTACCCCCTTAGTAAACACCAGTACACCATCTTTAGGTGTTTTATACTTCTAAACCTCCTCTGCATTTTCAACTGCAGCAGTGAGGCTGAGACTGATGATGTTCTGAAGCTCCTCATCCTGTTCTTTAGGACTGATATTTTATTCCATCTCATTTCTTAAGCAAAGATGCTGATGCCGAATTCTGCACTATACTGCCTTATTTATTTATTTATTTTTTTGAATGTGAGATGCTGTGTTTGCTATGGAACATATCATTTGTATGTTTGTAATAATATAATTTCCAATATTGATTTCTCAGTTAGTCAGTTAATTTGTCCCACCCATCCTCCACTGTGATTTGACGGTTGGCTCAAAACTGACATTGATGTTCGCAAAAAGTTGTTGAATTTTCTTCACCTAAAAAAACACACCAAGCTCACTGTGCTTGTCACACTGCTGGCATTTTTAAAAAAATGACTCTCCTATTGTAAACAATATAAATAATATGTTCCCTTGGAAAAAAAAAAAAACACTTACTTAGAACTGAATACACAGTTCTGTTTGTCTGTTCACACAAATAATGATAACTGTAATGATGAAAATGTGCATTACTGGCCACTGGACAAAAGTGATTTCTGGATGGCACTTGTAAAAGCAATATTTGCTATTACTGACCCTACAAGTTGAGTTGAACCATTGCAAATCTTGTTAAATTCAGAAGACGTAAAAAGTCAACTTGATTTCAAGAGTTCACACTTAGATATTGATTGATACTTAATAGCAGGTTTGGCATGCTGTCCCGGGAGAGAACCCTGAGCTCAGAGATAATTGAGCCCAGGGCTTCCGCCTGGTCAATGGGCATGTAAGGGGGTACGAGATCAAGTAGTTCTTGAGAGCTCCCCCTGGTAAAGTAGGAAAAAGGGGGGAGATTGGGTGGATGGGGGGATTCTTCCAAAAACGAAGATAAGGGAAATAACGTGAAGTGGGCTATTTATTGTAGGTTTGGATTAGTCTGATTGGTTTACCAATGATTGTGGATGAGAGACCAGCCGTGATCAATCATATCACGTGCTTCTCTCGAAATTAGTTTATCAAACTTTTACATTTATTGACGTTTTGGCAAAAAAAAGGCAAAATACAGTTTTTTACAGAATAGTTTATTTGCTATTTCCAAAAAATTCTTTAGTAGATGAAATGCTCACGAGAAATCAAATATATACAGTAACTAAAGTCTAATGAAAAACTATTAATATGTTATTATTTTTCTCGTGCATGTTTGTCAAAAGTAGTATTTCCTATTTTTTAATTTTACTCATTTATAGGGATTATTTAACCAAATTAAAATAATTTAGTGACCCTTAACTTGTTTCAAACCTGTTTGAGTTTCTTTCTTCTGCTGAAAAATAAATAATATACTATATATATAATACTATAATATAATACTATAAATCAAGGGTGGGCAAACTCGGTCCTGGAGGGCCAGTGCCCTGCACAGTTTAGCTCCGACTCTTATCAAACACACCTGCATATAGATTTCTAGTGATCTTGAAGACACTGATTAGCATGCTCAGATTTGATTAGTGTTGGAGCTAAACTGTGCAGGACACTGGCCCTCCAGGACCGAGTTTGCCCACCCCTGCTATAAACAATGCTATATTTACTTTTTTTAAATTTTTTGAAGGAGAAAAGCCACTGACTTCCATAGCATTTTTTGCTGCTATGAATATTAGTGGCCACTAAGAACAAAGTAGTGGCTACTAAGAGTCTCTTATTTTCTGTTGTACAGGGGCAGTTCACCAAAAAATGAGGGACCATTAAAGTTATTTTGAAGAATGTTGGGAACTGTTGACTTCATTTAGAAAAAAAAATTCAATGGAAGTAAAAATCTTTTTGTTCATTTGTGTTCTGCATAAAAAAAAGAAATGGTTATAAAGGTGATTCAGGTTTTCAGTTTCAACCTGTTTTCAACCTGAATGTTCATTTAAGATGGTGTTTTCCAACCTTCTACCTGGACACATTCCAGCAGAACACATTTTCAAAATCTTCCCAGTCAAACACACCTATTTTAACTCAGGTTAAAAGGAAACATTCAAAATGCGCATTGTTGGTATGCCTCCAAGATCAGGATTGAGAAACACACTTAAACCAAACTATAAACCAACTAAGTATTGGGATACAGATGACTGCAGTTAACAGTCTGAGAAATCTAAATAGAAAAGGCTTGTAGTCACTTGCTGCACTTTTACACAATAAACCCACACGATCAGTCATAATTCAGTCATGATGATGTTGCTCAATGCACTGTGAGTAAAGTGTAAACATTGCTTCATTCTCTCTTTGTTTTCAGCTGCTGTTCACATTGACTTTCTGGCTTCTGCTGAGGCAGTCAGTGAAGGACACATTCAGCAGGAGGATGAGTTTGACTGTGCCATTGCAGGAGGTCACAACCGGAGGTGAGCAAGAACACTGGGATATCAATCTGATTGGCCTTTCAGACATTTGATTGAAATGGAGAAAGGACAGAATGGGAATGGAGGGTATGGGTCAGAACACAAAGCAGACCAGAATTAGAGTCCACCCCAATACTTACACTTGTGGTCTTGGCCATTTTAGAGTGTGTATATGCAACAAGAAACAGGTTTGAAAGACCTTAGGGTCCATTTCCACAATGTAAAAAATGCTGGGTTCCACACAATTTCATCATGTTCTCCCAACACAAATCATATTAAGTTAAATTAATCTTTATATTAAGATTCGTGAATTGTGAATATTAGATTAAATGAAGTGGATTGAAAATAAAACAATTAAGTTGTCCCCAAAAAACTTAAGAATTATGTTGTTTCAACTCATTTTAAATAAGTAGTTTGAGCAAGCAGCAAAAGTGATTTTGGTGCACAACAATCAGCTAAAAACAGGAAAATCTTATGCATTTCACCTGTTCATTTACTTAACAACAACAAATTTAGGACTGAAAATGCACACATTTGAATATAAAGTGGATATGTATGAAATTGCTGCCATTTTTGTGTCTGTATAAGCACACGAAAATAAGAGTCTGAAAACGATGACGTCATGCATGTACAGTTGAAGTCAGAATTATTAGCCCTCCTGAATTATTAACCCCCCTGTGTAATTTTTCCCCAATTTCTGTTTAACGGAAAAAAGATTTTTTTCAATACATTTCTAAACATAATAGTTTTAATAACTAATTTCTAATAACTGATTTCTTTTAGCTAGTATTCAGCTAGTATTCAAGACACTAGTATTCAGCTTAAAGTGACATTTAAAGGCTTAACTAGGTTAATTAGGTTGGCAAGTTAGTGTAATTAGGCAAGTTATTGTATAATGATGGTTTGTTCTGTAGACAATCTGGGAAAAAAAATGCCTAAGGGGGTTAATAATATTGACCTTAATGTTTAAAAAAAATTTAAAAACTGCTTTTCTTCTAGCCAAAATAAAACAAATAAGACTTTCTTCAGAAGAAAAAATATTATAGGAAATACTGTGAAAAATTCCTTTCTCTGTTAAACAACATTTGGGAAATATTTGAAAAAGAAAAAACTATCACAGGAGGACTAATCATTTTCACTTCAACTGAATATAGTATGTATTTAGAGAGGTGTAGATTAAAGGCAAGTGCAAACAAGCAAGGCAATGGTGAAATACCTGGTAGTGTTGTTTTTTGCTCATGTGTTTGCTAACACTTCATCAGCAAAGTGTGGATTTATTTCCCATTACAACCTACAGGGGAGACGTATCATACACGCTCTGCAAATCATACATAAACATCAGCGGCGAGCCATGATGGCACTATGTCAGTTGACAATGGCAAATACTAGCCTGGCATAAGTAATACAGCATTTTTGGCTGTTTTTGTGGATGTGTAAATGTGGATTGTTTCCAAAATATTGTTGTCTAAACATGACACTTATATTATAAATACAATTGAAAAACTTTTCCATTTTTGGTTACATTGTTGTCGTATAAATGTAGCAAAGCGTAAAGCTAAGCGTAAAGCTAAGCGTGTCCCATTACTTATGTTCTTTACTTGCATTTTTACACCACCAAACTGTAAGTGTGTCACCTTGGATTATTAAGACCTCTGCACACACTTGACCCAAACACTTGTGCCAAATTGAGGAAAAATATCATGTACTGTAAGTAGACAAGTAGTCAAGTGCAAAGACCGCAAGTGTGGCTTTTGGGACAGGCCCTCAAACTCACATCTGCCACAATAACACCCTCCCATGTGTCTGCAACAAGTGTGTAACCACAAAACCATGACACTCAAGAACGTTTAATTTCTGATTCATTCAAAGATCAGGAAAATCTATCATTGATCACTGTCTATTAATCACCACTATTAAAACATTTGCGATTTCCTTCCTGCTTCACCTCATCTAATTTTCCCATTTCTTTCTCACACTCAATACAATTGAATCTAGTTTTAGACTTAACCTTGTTCTTCCAACACTTTACTTGGGTGACAAATACATTCAACAACAAAATAAAAGGCCTGGGGTCCACTGAAAAAAAAAAAGATTCTTTGGATTTGCTTTTTTTTTTTTTTAAGGTAAATGGTTGCAAACTGTTTATGTGGGCTAAATGTAAACAAACAAATTCAATTTAGTAATGTTCAACCCATATAAATTGTTTGCAACCACTTGCCTTAAAACATTTGATTAAATCCAATGAATATTTTTTTCAGTGTGTATTCCAGAAAGCAAGATTAGTTTGCGCTCTGCTAAACCCTGAACTCTGGGTTGTTTAACCCTAAACCTGCTTACTTGAGGTTTTTCGGTTCCGAAACGGCTCCTGGGAGTAAGTTCAGTCAAGTCAGACAATGTTGAACACAATTATGAACACAAAAGGCATTCCATTGAAAACAATGAGTGTTACACCCCTCTTATTTCTTCTTTTGTTTAATGGTGATTTTTAAATTGTTAAAGCTTATCACCCCTATTTATATTGGTATCACCCCTAGTAATATTGATCTTAAATCTTATTTTTTTTATTGTGAGCAAGAATTGCAGTATAATGTTTGGTAGATGCTAGTCTTACGTAGCCAGACCTCAGACTGACTGATGAATGTCTGGTAACTTTATGTCTGGGTCAAGGCCTGCTATGTTATATGACTGACAGGTTAACCAACCAATCATGTTTCGTTTTGTGTCACGTCATGTTTAGGTAACTACTCTGTACCTAATTGCACCCAACACTGAATGTAATAAGCATTTGGCTACTGTAATATCACTTTGCTAAAACGTTTGGACACCCAAAACACAAAATGGTAGAGCTTTGCAATAGTTTTGGGGACTAACTAGTTACATGTAACTGCATTATTAGTGTAACATGCCATTAACAAGTAATTGTTCTTTTTTGGTTCCGTACAAAGGGCTTTTTTTTTTGATTGTTGAAAATGGTTAAAACTATGGTTAACTAGCTAAGTTAGGTTAATTAGGCAAGTTCCTAATCCTAGAACAGTGGTTTGTTCTTAGCCAATTGGAAAAATATATATAATTTATTTAGGGGTTATTAATATTTACCATAAACAAAAATAAATGTAAAACTTTTATTCCAGCCAAACTAAAAGACATAAAACTTTCTTCAGAAGACAAGGGGAAAAAATATATTAGGAAATAATGTGAAAATTTCCTTGCTCTGTTAAACATCACTTGGAAAATATTTAATACTAAAATGTATATATATAATTTTGCCTTCAATTGTAAATATGATCAAAGTAACCCATGCATTCTATTTCTCTAAAGAACTATGAAAAAAGCTAAGGGGCATTATTTGCTTTATCAGTACAAATCAGTCCAGCCTTATTCACACATCAGTGAAACAAGACTGTAATGCATGACATGTTTTTATAAGGCTGTATCATGCACGACGTGGTGGAAAAGAAGTAAGATGTAAGTAAGCACAGTGGTCTACATAGAGAAACAATAAAAAAAAAGCAGCACAGTGGAATGCAAAACATCCTTAATTTGGTTTTCAGAGGGGAATCTTACCACAGATAACAGACTTTGAGAGTGTGTTTTTGTCTTTCAGAGAGCGCGGGGCGAAATGAGTCGATTCTGAAGGTGTTTGGTGGGCTGGTGATGAGCCTATACGCTAAATACTGGATCTACGTGTGTGGAGGAATGTTCATCATGGTCAGCTTTGCAGGAAAGCTTGTGGCCTACAAGATCGTCTACATGCTGCTGTTTCTGCTCTGCATGTGTCTGTACCAGGTACGCTTTTACCAGCAAACACATGATTCTCTTCGTCACTGAGTGTAGCCTGCAGAATAAGTGAGTGTGTTTGTTCAGGTCTACTACTCTCTCTGGAGGAGGCTACTGAAGGCTTTCTGGTGGATGGTGGTGGCCTACACCATGGTGGTGCTCATTGCGATTTACACCTTCCAGTTTGAGGACTTTCCAGGCTATTGGGGAAACTTCACTGGATTCACAGAACAACAGTATGTCTTTACCTGTTTTTGAAAATATTTGGAATGATTAACCCTTGTGCTGTTCAAATTGGCTACCCTTTCGTTATGTTAGTGGCTGTTTTGGCCCCATTGACTTCCATAATAATGACATTTTTTTGATTGCAAAGCCATGACAGCATATAATCATGCATTCTTCATTGTAGGTGTTTTTCCTTGTTGGGAAGAGGTAAAACGTTTAATTTTACTGTTATTTTACTGTTATTATCTTTTGGCACCATTAACCCTTTAGACAGGCCTGTGCAAAAAAGTTTCCAACATTTATATGGAGTAAAATTATTATGAAAGTCAATGGGGCAAAAACAGTCACGAACATAATGAAAGGGTAGTCAATTTGTCAAGAGTGTATTGTTGAATTTTTGAAAATCTTTAAAGCATTTTCCCAAAATATGTGTCGAAATAAGATTTGTCACCAAAAATCATTCCAATTGCTGAAACAGAGAGACAATTGTGGCCAAATTAAGAGGTAAAATCACCCCAGACTGGATGAAAACATCCCGAAAAGCATCACATCTTTTCCATGCTCAAGTTTGTTTTTTCAAATGAAAACGTGTAGAATGCATGCGCAAGCAGGGAGTGACGTGCTTTTCCCAGATGGGTCTTCAGCACAGCGAATTAAAAGCATCTCAACTTTTCACAATACCGCAAGTGTATCATGTGTCATGTGACAATAACCAACCATTTAGCTTCACACTTTGTAAGGATTATAGATATTTTAGTAAGAATAGTAGGCTTATTAACACTGCAGCGCTTTTTTTTTATTTTCTCCGTAAATAAAACTTGTATCAGAGCTACAGCAAGGGTTTGTCAGTGATGGTTTCCCAGAAAGCACAGCTGATGGTTGCTTAGCAACGACAGATGCCATGGGAGCACTTGGAAGCACGTTAAAATTGCTGAAGGAAGCTTCGCGCCTCACGTTTTCCACACAGTTTTAGACACGAAATGTGAATGTCCCCTAAAGGGATTTACAGGAGATTTGTGTCTACTCATCTACTCACTTTTTGTTATTCCAAACCCATGTTCATTTTTTTCTTTGTGGAGCATTAATGAAGAAGTTTAAAAGAATGTTTGTTCTGCTCTTTTGAAGACCATAAAAGTGAATGAGTGTGGTACTGTAGAGCTTCGAAGGTGGGGGGAAAGTTTTAAAGGTCCCATGAAATAAGTTTGAATAAAGTTTGTTAGATGCTAGTATCAGTATTGTTAGTTTTTAGGATATCTATAAGCTAGTGAGCACCAAAACAGTGACAAAATTAGTATTTTGATGAAGATATAAACCTGATATAAACATACAAAGCTGGCAGTTTGTCATTTCCATCTAAATGGAATAACACTCTTCTTTTTTTTTTTTTTACGTCACCTCATACTCAGTTTCCTCATCAAATCATGACCAATCAAATGCTCTCTAGTATCTGACATGCCCCGCCCCCTTCAAGATGCTTTACATTTGCTGTGCTTGATCTCAACCACTCTCACTGGCAGAGAGATGATAAAACAAAATGCTATTGGCCCTTTTTAAAAAGGGGAGGAGTTAGGCTACAATATTTCCCACCCTCTCTTCATGTTTCGGTTGAGATTACGTCAAACATCCAATAACTTTAAACGGGAACTTTAAAAAAACATAGCACACACAAGGCCTAAAAATCTCACCAAGCACCAGCTGTGAGCATTTTATTTTCAATTCTAACAATGTCTTAGGAGTTGTTTACAGTAGTATGAGGGAGTTTTTCTAAAAACGTCAGTACTGCCGAGTAATGTTTTCATTCCAAAACAATCCTTTTAAATGAACTAGTGAACTAGTGTAAATGCAGCCCACAGAATGTATATGATTTTGTGCTATTAACAAATTGAAAAGGTATGTATTTTTGTAATTAAAGTAACTTTACTGTTGTTATATGAAATAATAATTTTGTTGAATTATTATTGAATTCCTAAAAGTTTAATGTGATATTTCAGATTTTATAATTTGATTTTTAAAGTAATTTGATTATTAAAATAAAATAAAGTACTACTATTATTCAGTTCATTTCGTTGACAAAAACTTTTCATCATAATTTTCGTGACGAACAAGTTTCTACCAACGAAAAGGAGATGAAAACGAAATAAAAATTAAGTGATGATGACGACAACTATAATAAAAATATACTGATGAGAATAAAAACGAGATGAAAATATGATTGAGGGATGTATTTTGGAAAATATTCAATCAGAATTAATGTGTGTGATGCGTGAGGCTTGAAACAGACTGGTCAAAAAGACTAGTAGTTCACCACGTTGAAAGAAAGGTTTTGATAAATAATTGCAAAATCCTGCGTTTCAATAGGCCACTATTCTTACATGTGGATTAATTGCCGACACATCATTTTACATATTACTTATAAATAAACAATGCATTTCTAATTGTTGGTCTTCAATGTAAAAAGCTATACTCCATATTAAATTTTAAGTTAGATTATTTTGTATAAGTAAATGTATACAATATTTTAATTAAAATACACTTAAACCAAATAAATTTTGGTCAACTAAATCTAGAGTACATTTAGTCAACTAAAACTAAAATGATTCAGAAGACTAAAATATGACTAAAACTAAAATGGAATTTTAGTCAAAAGACTAAGACTAAAACTAAATCAAAATTTGCTGTGGGGCGTCACGGTGGCGCAGTGGGTAGCACGATCACCTCACAGCAAGAAGGTCGCTGGTTCAAGCCTCGGCTGGGTCAGTTGGCATTTCTGTGTGGAGTTTGCATGTTCTCCCTGTGTTGACGTGGGTTTCCTCCGGGTGCTCTGGTTTCCCCCACAGTCCAAAGACATGCGGTACAGGTGAATTGAATAAGCTAAATTGGCCGTAGTGTATGAGTGTGAATGAGAGTGTATAGGTGTTTCCCAGTGATGGGTTGCAGCTGGAAGGGCATCCGCTGCGTAAAACATATGCTGGATAAGTTGGCGGTTCATTCCGCTGTGGCGACCCCTGATTAATAAAGGGACTAAGCCGAAAAGAAAATGAATGAATGAATGAAATTTGCTGTCAAAATTAACACTGCTATTATGCCAGGTAAAAAAATGTTTATGACTCATACTGTACATTTTCTCGTCACCAGCTTTTGTCAGATGATACAAAACTGTTACTTTTAGGCACTGAACACACTGTTAAAATTCTGTATAACTTCTCCTTTTGTGGTCTACATAAAGCCTTATGGGTTTGGAAAAGTTGTGTGAGTGAGTAAATGATAGTGCAGTTTTCATTTTTATGTCGATTTCTTGTTAATTCTGATCATGAGCATGTGGTTGTCTATCTTCAGGTTGGCAGACATGGGACTGGAGACGTTTAAACTGTCTGAGCTCTTCACTAGTATTGTAATCCCGGGCTTCTTTCTGTTGGCCTGCATATTACAGCTGCACTACTTCCATAAACCCTTCATGAAGATCACAGACCTGGAGAACGTCTCTCCCTTCCACAGGCATGAGCAATACATTCACACACAATCATTCAGCATGAACTTGTGAACAAATACATTCAGATGTTCTCGATTAGATTATTTATACCAAATAAAATGTAATAACATAATAAAATGTAATCCTATTTATACCAGACAAAATGTAATAAATTGCAAGGTGCAATATTTTTTTTATTTTATAATTACTAGAGATGTCAGAGTTGTAGATTTTTACATCATTCATTTTGAATGGCATTCTATGAATTAGTTCTAATGTCCATTGCATTCTATTCCTGACATTGAAAGTCTTTTATTTTTATTTTTTTTGTCCAAGTCATGTAATATCTGGTTGTTTGTTTATTGTTTTAAACTTTGCTTTCCGTTTATCAAAGAGTCTTTTTTCAATACTGATTTTTAAATGAATTGTTTCACATTATTGGCTATTTTTCAGTGCCATTTCTATATTTTCCCACTTGTTAACCAGCGATCACTTAAAGGGATAGTTCACCCAAAAATTGTAATTGTAAAATACTTACTCACCCTCAATTGGTTTCAAAGCTTTATGAGTTTCTTTATTTTGTTGAACACAAAAAAAGAAGATATTTTGAAGAATGCTGAAAACCTGTAACCATTGACTTCCATAGTAGGAAAAACAAATTCTAACGATGCCAATGGATACAGGTTTTCAGCATTATTCAAAATATCTTCTTTTGTGTTCAACAAAAGAAAGAAGCTCATAAAGGTTTAAAACAAGTCAAGGGTGAATAAATGATGACAGAATTTAAATGTTTGGGTGAACTATCCCTTTAAGTCAAATACAGTCACTAGGCTGTTGTGATATAGGTACCCATGGATATTCACAATGGAGATTATTTTCTTTATTATGTATAATTATTATTTATGATTTACACTGAGTCTCTTTGTTTATTCATCAACATTAAAGGCCCGTGAAGTGCTTTGAAATGCACATTTTTTTGATGTTTGACGTAATCTCAACCAAAAGAAAGGGTGGGACATAAGCCCCTTTCACACATACAGACTTTTCCGGAAAATTACCGGCAATTTTTCCGGAAAGGGATCATGTGTGAACAGGCCCTTTTTAAAAATACCGGTAAATTCATTCCAGCATTTTTCCGGAAAGAGAAGTTGTAACATTACCGGTAATTGCTGCTCTGTGTGAACGCAGAAGGAAAATTGCCGGAATGAGTGCGTAGACATTTAGAACGCGCTGACATGAGACATGTACTCCAGCCAATCAGAACATTCAGACACATTCACATCCGCACTGTTTATGAAAATAAAAGCCTTTGAAAAAAAATTTCTAGACACATTTAGCTGCTAGATGTTAGTCAGATAACATTTATATGTTCCTTCTTAATGCCAACTGTGTAAATAATTATCGATGAAATGCATATGATAAACCGCTGTTTGTTTACCTTCAACCTCTGCTTCAGTTGCTTGATGCATGTGCACGTGAAGGAGTGCTCCGGTGAGCGCCAGCACACACATATTATGTACATCTCGACATGCGAAAGTGTTCCTCCATATGTTTTCATTGAAGTTGTTCACAATACTTATCCATCCACAAAATTTGTAATGTAGTCAAATGTGCAAACATTTAGCTGCGGTTTGCGCTTCTGCCTTGGGATGTCTCTGGGACAAAGCAGCTGCAGGAATGCTAAAGCTTTAAATAAAAGTGAAACTATCAACAAAAGTCCGACCCCTTCTATGTGTACAAATACAAGCGCAGCCGTTTAGAGGCCGTTTCTGGTTAATGATGTCAGAATTTACCGGTAATTTTGAATGTGTGAATGGTCTTTTCCGGAAACATTCCTGAACGTCCTTGCCTGTGTGAACAGCACTTTTTTGAATTTACCGGTAAAGTAATTCCGGAAACTTTCTGGATATTTACTGGTATCACTGTGTGAAAGGGCTATTGTGTAGCTCCTCCCCTTTTTATAAAACTGCCAATAGTGTTTTGCTTTATCACCGCTCTGCCAGTGAGAGTGGTTGAGCTCAAGCGCATCAAATGTGAAGCATCTTGAAATGGGTGGGGCATGTCAGATACTAGAGAGCATTTGATTGGTCACGATTTGATGAGAAACTGAAGATATGGGGTGACATGAGTAAAACCGTTGATCCATTTAGGCGGAGGTGACAAACTACAAGCCTTACATGTTTATATCAGTTTTATATCTTCTAAACACGAATTTTGTCACTGTTTTGGAGCACACTTGCTTGTAGATATTTCAAAAAACTAACAATACTTGTGCTAACATCTAAAAAACTTTATTTTAATTTCATGGGACCTTTAAATGCTTTATTTGAAACAAAGCAGCTTCTGCCAATGGCGAGTAGCTGGAAAGGTTGTCATGGCGATGTGCTGTGTTTACTATGGGCTCTGATGCACCAAGCAACTAAAATTGCTTTTCTTCTTTTGTTTATTCAGGGAAACTCAGGTATGTACTCACAAAGGAGAAAAATAAGTCTATTTCCGTGTCAAAACAAGTACTCTCACATTTTGATGTGTTTATAGTTGAACAGTATGTATGTGATAAAAAGAAATCTTAACTCTAAAGATCAGTTTTTATTACTTTTTTAATAACAGTTCACCGGTTCGCGAGAGATGATTTGTCTACTATGTTTTCAGCCACCAATCAAAATGAATATAGCAAAGTATCTCAGAATGTGATCATTAATACAAAGAAGACTCAGAAATTATAATTATGTGTACATTTAGGGGAAAAAAAACAAGTACTAAAGAGAATATGAGGATAATATGTGTCGCAGTGGGTAGCACGATCGCCTCACAGCAAGAAGGTCGCTGGTTCGAGCCTCGGCTGGGTCAGTTGGCATTTCTGTGTGGAGTTTGCATGTTCTCCCCATGTTCGCGTGGGTTTTTCCTCCACAAGTCCAAAGACATGCGGTATAGGTGAATTGGGTAGGCTAAATTGACCGTAGTGTATGTGTGTGAATGTTTCCCAGTAATGGGTTGCAGCTGGAAGGGCATCCGCTGCGTAAAACATATGCTGGATAAGTTGGCGGTTCATTCCGCTGTGGCGACCCCTGATTAATAAAGGGACTAAGCCGAAAAGAAAATGAATGAATGTGTCGGTTACAATTTGAATGATACAGTTGTAGCAACTATCTGGTGATGATGACAAACAAGCAGTGGTGGAAAGAGTACTGACAAAGTACTTATCAATATGTTAGTTTAGGGATATCTATAAGCTAATGTGCTCTAGTGACAAAATCCTTTTCAGCGCTGATCTGGAATGCATGTTTTCAGCTTCTCAGAAACACAAAGAGCATTTATAAAGATATATACACATTGGTAGATTTTATTCTGACCGTGTGTAAGATTTTTTTCAAAAAGTATTACTATAAAACTGTCATGTTTTTCTGGTGTTATCCTGTGGACACTTTTAATGCTTCCACACTGTACAGTACATGTTTGCTGCAGTTATAAAGCTTCATGCCTTGAAATCAGTCCGACTGTGATGCACAATTTGATTGGACGGGAATCATGGGACTGATTATTTTACTTGGCCAATAACTGTAGACAATACAAAAATATTTTAGAAAATATTTATGTTATAATAATGTGAAATATGCATATTATTGTGTGGTTACGCAGCTTTTTGAGAGTTATTATTGTGTTGTCTTTACTTTGTATTTACTTTATTGTATTAATGGTTTACTGCACTAACGCAGTTGTATTACTGCACTGCTGTGTCTGCCATTTGTGTATATATTTACGAGTATTGAGGACCCCCTTGAAAACGAGATGATTAATCTCAAGGGGCTTATCCTCTTAATAATAATACATTTCTGAAAGAAAAAAAATATATTTATATATACATTTTTAAAAACACTAGAATGAGAAATCTTATATGAAAAATTTTGAGTGCACGTTTTTATTTTTTATGCACGTTTAAAATAGGTAGGTATTTGTCAAATGTGTAGTTGACACGTAAAAATATATGTAATTATGATGTTTTTGTGATTTCCCCACAGGAAGAGAGGTATAGATAATCCAGATTTGGTTCAATCCACAGAAGAAGTGAGGCTTGAGGAGGAAGAACTGATCATGGATCAGGGTGATGATCCATTAGAGGCTGACGGTAAGAGCAATGAAGGCTGCTTCTCTCCCAGAGTAGTTCAGTCAAAACAAGTTTAATATTAGTCAGTAATGCCATACAATCACCCCTAACTTTAGTGTGCATTCTTGCTCTGTTCTTAGAGGTGATACCCAGCAAGTGGGGTCTAGTGATGGACAGGCTGATGGTGTTGTCCAGGAAGTTCTCTGACACCTTGACCCACATCCAGAGTTTCATTTGGAGAGTCCTGGAGCTGCACATCGTCAAAATTGTGGCCTTTTTTGTCGTTTGGGTGGCACTTTTGGAGGTTTGTACTTTGTACACTCTTTGGGGCTGTTCACACAGAATGTGTTTTTTCTCTCCAGTGTCCCACTTTTCTATTGTTTTTCAATGTAAACGCGCTTGACAGACATGCGGTACGCACGCCTTTTGAAGCGGCACACACATGAGCACCACGTTTTTAGACACCGTGTGAAGTTGAAAGAACTTCAACTCAGCTCATCACTGTCAGCTCCACAGCAGTGGACCAATCAGAAGAGCTCGGAGGCGGGGCAACCATTGCAAACTTCTGTTAACAGGCGCTCTGTGGCTGTGTCCAGATACCCTCGTGGTTTATGCTGGGTTTTTTAAAAATCCTTACGAACTGTTGCATCTTGCATTTTTAGAAGCAAATATGCGTTCCGTGGGAATGAACCCTTATGGTGGTTTAACAACGCAAGCGAGAGTGGCGTTTGAGTAGTGCATATTTTTTCTGAAGTGCATGTAAACAAGTGGAGTGCATTCACACCGGAAGCAAGAGCAGCACATGAGCACTTATATTAACGATGGTTTTGGGTCTGAGTCTATTTTTGCTATAATGCTCACCCTTAAACAAAGTACCAGCACAGCATTTATGTGACCAAAATAAGATGATTTCACACAAAAAAAAATCTATAAACGTACAAAACAAGCAAAAAATGCACTGAAAAAGAAGATTGATAATACAAAATATGTGGGCTACAGAAGATATTAACATGTTTTTAAATTATATAGTTTGAATGCAAGTATGGTGTATAAAAAAAGAGACTACGATTTTCTAATGCATTAGGAAAGTGATAATGAAAAGACAGAATTCGGTAAACATTTTATTTTAAAATATAGGTCAATTCTATGTACAGGCAAGCATGAGCCCAGAGTACGAATGAAACGGAAGAATAATAAAGTTTTCATAAAATCTAATTTTTATATTATATTGTATTATATTATATTATTACACAGCTGTCTGAAATACTCAATTCTAATTGGTCAGTCGCGACCTTCAAAAGTATGTTATTTCAAGAGATAACAATTTTCTGGATGTACTTTATATTTAACATATATTATTACAAGTTCTGAAAATTAGTATAGATTTCCACTTAATTTTTTAAGACTGGTCCACAAAAACATTAGTTTTGAAGCCACTGTGGTCATCACACTCTACAAATGCTCCCGGTGTAGATATGCTGATGTGCTGATCACACACCACTCATACTTGCAGTGTCAAACCAGCATAATATTAAGGCTGATTCATAAGCTGCAGTTATTTATGTAGTTTTTCTGCACACCAGATAAACCACCATCTGCTTCTGCTCTAGTTATGAGGTGATAATATGTCAGTGTTTCACACTCCGCTCCCCTTGTTTTCTTCATTCACAGCCGTCTGCAATGAACCTGGTGCTGGTGGTGCTGTGGAGTTTCGCAGTGCCGTATGGCCGCTTCAGAGCCATGGCCTCCTGTCTGTCCACCATCTGGGTTTGTGTCATCATCGTCTGCAAGATGCTGTATCAGCTCAGTGTGGTCAACCCGGCGGAGTACTCCAACAACTGCACAGCGGTCAGAAACACACACACACATACTTTATACATTCTTATTTGTTAGAGTAAGCGTGACTATTTTTGTTGTATGGATGGGCGATATATGACCAGTCTTATTTCAGAATAAGAGAAATTAAATTTTGTTAGAACTAAATTTATATATTTATGATGGAAGTTTTCCACTACGAATAAAACAGTAATACAATTTATTGGTAAATAAAGTAACATTTGCTAAATAAAGTCACAATTCTGAGGAGAAGTCATAATTCTGAGTTTATATGCCAGAATTCTAAGGAATTCAGGATTATTTTTCTACAATAGAAATTAATGAAACCCTTTTTTCCATTTAATGCATTAGCAAAAATAATTTTTAGATGTTTAAGTCTGCTTTTTTGGGGGGCTGAATAAAAATGAAATCAATCAATCAATCAATCTATTGAAATATTTTTTGACCTGTAACAGAATTTCATGTGCTATCTGTTTGACAAAAACACGTTATCATTTTCACATGTATAATCATTTTCACATATACATATGATATCAAAACCTTTCATCAAAGTTGTCCTAAAAAAATTAAACAACACATATACTTGCCTTAGGAAAATTTTGAAAAACATTTTTGACCCACTTCAAATGTTAACTACTGTACATTTGAGAATCCCCTAGAATGAAAAGCTTGGTTTTGACCATATTTGGAACGGTCATAAATATTAATGAGCAGTGCCTGACACTCTCTCATTGATTAATATCAACCTCTGCTTAAACATATGTCTTTTATTAAGTTATTGGCAGTATTGGCAATCTACGTAAGAGCTGAGTGATATGACACACTGCATAAACGTGCATTAAACACTTCTAATCAGCAGTCTTCATTTGCACACATATGCAGCAAATTATGACAATATACATGTTAAACTAACAAAAACCATACATTTAAACAGACCTTATGCCACTTTACGGGGTGGTGAATAAATGTATATGATAAACGTACAAATTTTGCAAAAAAAATAATCTCATTAGAAAAGTTTGTGGCCAATCAAACAGTGTCTGGGGCGTGCATATTAATGACCCTGTGTTTTATTCTGATTGTCCTGTTTTTCACTGGGATTTTACACTCAACAATGAAACAATGGTGCTTCAGGCTCACAAAATGTCATTTTAATGTGCTGAACTTTGATTATTCAGCTATGCCTAGGTATGTCCAGATTTCTATGGCACTTTTAAAGTGTGGGCATTTTTACTTGGGCTATAAACAACTACCCCCCAAAAAACACCTAGCAACCCCCAGAACAACCTAGTAACCACACAGCAACATTCTTTGAAACTCATCTTATAGCTTTTGCATGTACCAAAACTTTTTTTTTTCTTAAAAGTCCTTTTAAACACATTCATGCACCAATTATTCACTTCCTCCCACACGTGTAGCAAGATTAATAACAGCAACAGGATTTGTGCGATGCTCAAGTCTCCGCAGCTCCCTGCTGCTCTCATAAACTTAGCACTAATTAAACAAATACCCTCAAGCGTGGATGAAGCTAACGTGTTTAGTCTTGCGTTTTATGGATGTTTGGGGAAAAAAGTGGATTGTTTCTCTCAGGTGATTTACAAACGCTATGACCACTCCTCAGGTTGGCTGTTTAATGTTTATCGCCATATAAACGGCCAAACTTTCCTCTTCAGAGTAATTAGCCTGTTCTGCTGACAGGATTTTGCCTCGCAGCCTGAAATATGCCTAGCAAACTTGAAATGACCCTTGCATTTCTCGCCAGCGTGTTTCTCTCCGTTCAGTAATCATGAGGTGTCTTAAACAGATGCAACATGATAGCGAAAAAAGTATATTATTTTGGTAAGCATTTAACTCTCAATGAGGACAAAAGAATAACTACTTGCTGAAAGCTTGCTTGTTAATAAATAATGTTTACTCTCTTTCTCTTTTCATGTCCGTCTCTGTATTTTAGCCAATGGTCAATGAGACCAGTCTAGAACCAGATGAGGTGCTCAACTCCACCCTGTATAAAGCGTCTGTGGACCCTGCCGGCTGGTTTGGTGTTAGGAAAGATGACACAGTCCTTGGTTACGTCAAGGTGAGATTCTATGAGATTTACCTATTGCATAATTCAAAAATAATTACTTTAATGTAAGTCTTGCTGTGTCCAACTTGCCTACTTATACTACATCCTAAAAAGTATGTGATTTTTTTTTTTTATTATTATTTGTGATAAAAAGTATAAACCTTTGAGTGTCTAACAAAAGAGTTTGCAAGCTTTGGGACATGCTGCTTCATCATTAACAGACCGTTATGTTGCTTAGTTACATGCCCTGTCAATCATCTTGACACATCATCCACATTTCTTTTATATTTAATGTCATACCATATTAAAGAAGCATCAGCAGGTTAATCTGCCATCTGTTAGTCTTTCATGCAGAGGAATCTCCTCAGGTGTTTGCATTCAGAAGTTTTTATATTTTATAAAAGTTGATAAAACTTCATATAAAGCTTTATAAACATTGTTGTTGCAGATGAAATATAAAGTGAAAAATGTTATTTAAATATTTTCCAGTAGGTCAGATATTAATCAACAGTCATTCAAACATCTTTATTGAAGCTTCTCCATTTAACGGTCGGTCTCGGATGTCCGCCATGTTTGCAGTTTTTTAACACTTCTTGCATGCATTTGTAGTTTTAATCAAATTCACATCCAAAGTGCAATGTATTATGTGCAATATTAGTCGTTTACATACACACGAATCTGCACTTTGAAATTCTACAAGAAATAGTAGACCATATGGGTAACTTTGGATTACTCATTGTAACATACTATGATTTGGGACATACTAATTCTATTTTCAAATACCATTTAGGACTGATAGTATATGAATTGGGACACAGCATCTAGAAGAATTCTAGCTTAGCTACTTTTTAACTTTATTTTCAGTTAATAAAGTGAAAAATCTGGAAACTTCTTTTCTTTAAATTTGTGTACTTGTATTCAGCTGTAAAACATCTTGTTGCAGTTTCCGTGAGTGCAATCTTTTAAAGAGTTCCTGCTTTTTTTTTTTACAAGATATATTATAAGTCTCAAGTGTACCAAGAATGTTTCTGTAGAGTTTCAGCTCAAAATATCTCACAGCTCACTTCTATTATCATGTTGTAAATGTTTTGTGTGGAAGTAAAAAATGTGTATCTCTTAAATGCAAATGAGCTGCTGCTCCCCACCCCTTTACCAGGAGTGGGTGGAGCCATTACAGCTTGAGCTTCAGGTACTGTGTACATTTTAAAGGCTTGCCCATTTAAACCCTTGAAATTAAGTTTTCTGAGTGCATAGACACAAAGCACACACAGAAATGTATCTGTTAAAAGTTCTCTTTTGCGTCAGCTGTCAAAAGCACACAAAATAATGCAAGTTAATGTTAGTTATGTCTATGATTGTAAAACGATGGGGATGCAATAGCACGTGAAACAGCGTCTCTTGGGCAGGGCGACAATTATGCAACTCAACCAGGAATTGTTTTGATCTGATGTGTATTTTATCCGAAAGTAAACTTATCACTACATTCTAGACATCTGCAGACTTTGTGCTTTGAAGGTCTTTTTCATGCAC
Organism: Danio jaintianensis; assembly: GCA_903798115.1. Taxonomy (NCBI): domain Eukaryota; kingdom Metazoa; phylum Chordata; class Actinopteri; order Cypriniformes; family Danionidae; genus Danio; species Danio jaintianensis. Next base: position 11,161,763 of record CAIGQV010019101.1, on the reverse strand, counting down.
TAAAGACAATTGCAAATAGCATAATGAGACGTCTTTAGATAAAACAAACGAAAATGAACAAGCATTTCAGCAAGACAATTATCCCAAACACAGCCAAGGACACTCTCAACTGGTTTCAGAGAAAGAAAATAAAGCTGTTAGAATGGCCCAGCCAATAACCTGACCTGAATCTAATAGAAAATAAGAACTAAAGATCAGAGTTGATAGACGAGACCCACAGAACCATCAAGATGTTTAGACTCTGTTTTAAGTCTGGGGAAAACAAATCACTCCTGAACAATGCATGTGACTCCATTCTCCATACAAGAGGCGTCATGAAGCTATCATTACCAAAAGAAATGCCTTTTATACAAAGTGTTAAATACATTTCACTAGTTCAGTACCTCCACTTTGTGTCATTCCATTGTTATTACACAAAACTATTTTTTTCAGAATTTATTTTTGTATATTTTTATACATATATATATTCTTTTTTTAATCAAAATCTGGGTCAATTTAATGTCAGCAACTCCTTCAGAAATATATTTACCAGGAGAAATCTTGACATGTTCAATACATATTTTACCCCTGTATGTTTTTTTATGTGGTTGCAAACTAGCTGTGGTGTTCTGTCCTGTTAGGATCACCTGCTGGTGCTGATGCTGCTGGTGTTTGAGGCAACTGTGTATCGGCACCAGATTCATCACTACAGACAGCAGCAACGCTCGCCTCCTCCAATCCCAGTCATCTTCCCGCAAGCCACTCGTGACACGCTGGACCAGGGTCTTCTCCACTGCATCAAATACATGCTCAACTACAGCTTCTACAAGTTTGGCCTTGAAGTATGTGTTCTACATAGACCAAAAATGTCAACTTAACCCTTGCGTATTGTTCAAATTGACTACCCTTTTGTTATGTTTGTGGCTGTTGACTTCCATTGACTTTCATTATAACCACATTTGTTTGATTGCTAAACCTTGACACCATATAATCATGCATTCTTGATTGTTGGTGGTTTTCCTTGTTTGGAAGAGGTAAAATTGGTCATTTTTACATTTGTTGATCATCAGTTGGCACCATTAACCCTTAAGATAGGCCTGTGCAAAATGTTTCTATGGAGTAAAACAGCTAATTATAGTGTGTGTGTGTGTGTGTGTGTGTGTGTGTGTGTGTGTGTGTGTG
>CAIGQV010019101.1:11098924-11160502 GCA_903798115.1 Danio jaintianensis | reverse complement strand
TGTGTGTGTGTGTGTGTGTGTGTGTGTGTGTGTGTGTGTGTGTGCATAAATACACTTAATATGTTTACTACGTTCTGAAAGCTGAGCTGCTTATTTTTATTTTCTCAAATGTATCAAGGTAAGTGCACAAAGTTCATTCTCTCTCGCACACACACACACACACACACTCACACATACACTATACTCCATATGACTCCAAAGCCAGAAAATCTTTTTTTGCACTGCAACTGATAATCAACAGAAAAAAAATACAAATTTTACCTCTTCCCAACAGGGAAAACCACAAACAATGAAGAATACATAATAATGTATTGATAACAAGCGTATTATTGAGTTTTTGAAAAGCATTTTCCCAAAATATGTGTCAAAATAAGATTTGTCACCCAAAAACCATTCCATTTAATGAAACAAAAGAATATTGGGGCATCCCCAACAGCACACAAGGGTTAAACACTGTTCAAATGAATCATAATGGGACTTGTTAGATAGATTAAGGAACATTAAAACATTTGATTTTTCCCTCAGAAAACTCCTAGTATGGGGTAGGTTTATGCTGATGATACACAGGGCAACTAAGAACGAATGAACTAAGAATGAGAAAGAATATTGTATCTGTAACCTATTTCCCTAATTAGTTACCCTGTGTCTCACCTGGTTGCCCATTTATGGCATCATTTTCCAAAGTTGCCCAGCAACATTGCTCAAAAAGTTGTCCTGTGTATCATCAGCATAAGGAATGTTGGATACAGTAGGGTCATGTAAAATAAGGCATCAAAATGTGCAATTCAAGTACTAAGAAACAGATGATATTCTAGTATGATGCATATTAATAAGCAACCAGTGAATAAATAATGAACATGTTTCCTAATCTATAGCGTTACCATCATCTGGATGCAATAATTTAATTAGAAATTGCCTGGGAATTCTTATGTTTTTTCAAATTATGTTGCTGGTTTTTATTTGTTTTTAATTATCACAACAAACTTCTCAACATTGGTTGCTCAAATGTTAAATCTGATTATAATTTGTGGCATTGCTCCTGCCTCTAGATCTGCTTTCTCATGACTGTGAATGTTATCGGTCAGCGCATGAATTTCCTGGTTATTATCCACGGCTGTTGGTTGGTGGCCATTATGGTGCGGCGGCGCAGAGCAAACATAGCCACGATCTGGTCAAAGTACTGCCTGTTTCTCGTTGTCTTCATGATATACCAGTATGTTCTATGTGTGGGGATCCCTCCTGCCCTCTGTATAGGTGAGTCAAACACTAATCAATGCACTAGTTGTTGTTGTTGTATACTTTATTGTTCCCTTAATGGGGAATTTTTAGTGGACTCCTAAGGTAGCATTTCACCATGGCCAGATACAATCAATCAATCAATCAATCAATCAATCAATCAATCAATCAATCAATCAATCAATCAATCAATCAATCAATCAGTCAATAATAGTGCTAAAAAATTGTGAACATATTGGAAATAGTGATTTCTGACCGAATATCAAATTCTCCATTCCAAAACCAGTCATGTTTTTTTTTTACATATGAAATAATGAATAAATAAACTTTACATTGATGTTTGGTTTGTTAGGATTGGACAATATATTTGGTTGAAATATAACTATTAGAAAATCTAGAATCAGAGAGTTCCAAAAAATCTAAATATTGAAAAAATGACCTTTAAAGTTGTCCAAATTAAGCTTTTAGCAGTGCATATAACTAAATAAAAAAACTTTTTTATCAATCTATGATAGAAAATTTACTAAATGTCTTCTGGAACATGATCTTTACTTAATATTGTAATGAGTTTTGGCATAAAAGAAAAAATACATCATATTTACTTTATACTATGTGTTGTTGGCTATTCCTACACTATACTCAAGCAAAATAAGACTAAACATTTGTGTTCTAGGGTCACATATCATGAAACACCCCCTTGCAAATCGCTGTATGCTGTGTAGTAAATCTGAAATGCCTGCTTGTGTTTTTAAAATGTATGTCTAATACTGCCCAGCAGAAAGTATTAACATAAATATATGCTATATATCAAATATCTAGTTCCTATTTCATTATTTTCAAAAGTGTAAGCATATAATCACCTGCTTTTTATATAAAGTTGGATATAAAGATGCATGTCCAGCTTTATCCATATACAGCACACATCAGTACACCTTGGTTGAGTGGAGAGTTAGCCTGTTACATGAATATATACGTTACCTTAAAATGATGATAGGATATTATTTAAGCCATTTGTTTTTACAAGGTTATTTGTAACACATTTTACTTAAAATTAATGTATTTTTTTAATATGTATGTTTCATTTTAATCATTTTTGCACATTTAAAATCTCATCTTTCATCCAAAATGCAATAAGGTCATTAAAATTAAGGCACTATTCCTTTTTATCACTAAGCTCTGACAGTTTTTTTTTTTGTTTAGTTTTTTTTATGTCAAAAGAGGGTTTGAACCAGTTACACTTAATTTTGACATTATTTCTGAAAACAAAACAATGTTTACTTGTTTATAGAAAATGCTTCTTTATTTGGGAATTGTTAGATATTTGGATTAGAAACATTGCAAAAACTTTAAGTAAGAAAAGCATTTTTTGCAGTGTACTTAGAAAGTTTTTGTGGTATTAAGATTTTTAAAACATTAACATCTTGACTTTCGGTTAAGCAGAAATAACTAATTAAGTTTGACTTGACATGACTTGACTTTTCCTAACCAGTGTAAATCAGCTCAGTTGCAAGGTAATATCCACCTTATGCTACAGATTAGTTACTAGAACTGTATCTTATATGTCTGGGGTGCTTAGTAATAGTCCATGTTTTCTCGGTAAGTGGTTACCTGACCCTGGTAAGCTGACCTATCTCATATGGCTATAGATTACCCATGGAGATGGAGATCCACTGTAACTATCCACTCGGCTCTGGTTAAATGGATGTACTTGCCTGACTTCTACACCATCCCCAACTCTAAGAACCTCATATGTAAGTGACACCTTCAACTTGACAGTCAGCAAAACAGTATAATTAATCACTGGTTATTCACCCTGCAGTGACCCTCAAACGTATTTGAATGCTTAAGCCTTGTTAAAAAATGGTAACACTTTATAATAACTACACACTATGAATCATTTATTAAGCATTAGCAAATAGTTAATTCATTATTTGTTAAGCATTAACTCTACATTAGTAGACATTAGTAAGCAGTTTATAAATACATCTACAAATGCTGTATTCTTGACTTATAAGCACATGTATAATGTGCTTAATGATTGTGTTGTCATACTTTGTTAATGATTAATTTTTCATTACTAAATTAAGTATTGCATTATTTATAGTGCTGTCAATCGATAAAATTTTTTAAACTTTTAATCACACTTTTTTTTGCAATTAATCGCGATTAAAAGACTGAAACTTGTAATTTTGTCTATTCAAATGTAAAATTAATGTAAACTCAAGACAAAGAAACTATTTAAATTCAAAATACGATTGTTTATTTTGTTTAACTTGTAACTCAGATTTTTTTATGTAAACAACATACCCGCAATAAACCATCAAGATCCTAAAACTGTTGGTTTGAAAGCTATATTCATTACAGAAATAAAAACACAGGCATGTAAGTGCCATTTGAATTTCAAAACAATCAATGCCAATAAAAAACAAAAATGATTTCCATGTTGGATTCGAAGTGGACTGCAAAAAAAAAATCCAAAATACAGGCATTGCAAATATGGAAATTGGAAAATTATTATAATAAAGTAATGAATACAAACAATTGTACTCATTACAAAAGGTTGTACTGCAGCTGTCTTTGACAGCTTGCGACATCATTTGGCACTTTTACTGAGTACGTTTACATGGACATCAATACTCAGATTTTAATATGATTGACAATACTCTGATTAAGAGTCTACCATGTAAAGAGCAATTTTTGATTACCTTAAAGGACCACCCGAGTCACGAAGTGCGGAGGTTTTTTCTTTCCATTCGGCATGCGGTATCAAATTCCATTAATACAACACTCTTCCACCAGTCCTTACTTCATATTTTCATCCAATAATTGTCTCGGGGCATGAACAATATGTTGCTGCAGATGAATGAAAGTTAAACTGCCGAACTGCAGTTAAAGTCGAAAAATTAAAAATGAAACACCCGAAATTACATGAAACTCTGGAGGAAATGCTGGATAGCCTGGTGACGCGACATTAATTGTTTTATACTGAAACTTTCCTTCTAAAAGTCTTTCCTTTCAAGTCTTGAACACACGTCGGCCACAAAAGAAAAAAAAAAAAACTGCAACTACGTTAATTGCATAATTTTTTTTTAAGGCATTAAATATTTTAAATTAATCGCATGTGTTAACACGCTAATTTTGACAGCACTAATTATTTACAAACCAGTTATTTAAGAATAGTTGGTGGTTTTTAAATCACTCATAATGAATAAGTAAATGATTAAAAAAAATATTCAAATTAACATTTATATATCTTATTATGGGCTGCACGGTGGCGCAGTGGGTAGCACGTTCGCCTCACAGCAAGAAGGTCGCTGGTTCGAGCCTCGGCTGGGTCAGTTGGCGTTTCTGTGTGGAGTTTGCATGTTCTCCCCGTGTTCGCGTGGGTTTCCTCCGGGTGCTCCGGTTTCCCCCACAAGTCCAAAGACATGTGGTATAGGTGAATTGGGTAGGCTAAATTGTCCGTAGTATATGTGTGTGTGAATGAGTGTGTATGGATGTTTCCCAGTGATGGGTTGCAGCTAGAAGGGCATCCGCTGCGTAAAAACATATGCTGGATAAGTTGGCGGTTCATTCCGCTGTGGCGACCCCAGATTAATAAAGGGACTAAGCCGAAAAGAAAATGAATGAATGAATGAATATCTTATTATTGTGGCATGTAATAATAGTTACTTTGTATGTTAATAAATGCTTTAATAACTCAATTTCATCCAGTTTTATGACCTAATCTAAAGTGATTACTATTTATGAGTTGTAAATGCCTTATGATGACCATCATCACACTTGAAATCTGAAGCCCTGCCTAAATTTACAAAATGATCTGTTGCAGCGGACTTCCTTCTGCTGATGTGTGCCTCTCAGCAGTGGACGGTGTTTGAAAATGAGAAAAAGGAAGAGTGGATGGTCATGGGAGGAGAAAACCGAGACAATCCAGACCCCATGGAGAACATGCTTTTCAATCCAGCCCCAAACTTCATCAACTGCAGGTAAGTACATCAGGGTATTTGTACATCATGTCAATGTCAGTATCACCACCGTACATGCGTACCCCTGCAGCCTAACCTTTCTAAACTCAAAATCTTGATATGTCTGAGAAAATCAAAATAAGCAGCTCAGCTCTCAGAATATAGTAAGTGTATTTATACACACACACACACACAAACACACACACACACACACACACACTATAATCTGCTGTTTTACTCCATAGAACTCCATGTAAAAGGCAGAACATTGTTTTTGCACAGGCCTATCTAAAGGGTTAATGCTGCCTACTGACGATCAACAGTAAAAATTTTACCTCTTCCCAACAGGGAAAACCAACAACATTCAAGACTGCATAAATATATGCTGTCATGGCTTTGCGATCATTATAAAGGAAGTCAATGGGGCAAAAACAGCCCCAAACATAACGAAAGGGTGGTCAATTTGAACAGTACACAAGGGTTATAGAAGAACCATTTTCGGTTCTCCAAAGAACCTTTTAGTAAATCATTCTTGGAAGAACCCTAGTGTGAAGATCATTTTAATGATCTAAAAGACTGTTTCCCACTTTGAAAAGGTTCTTTGGATTTAAAGATTCTTCATGGAACCATCGATCATTGAGCTTTATTGTCATTCCAATACATGTGTGAACATACAGTGGAATGAAATGTCGTCTCTCCCAGGACCATAATTAATACTACATAAATAAACATAATCATAAATATGAACACAACACTGGATGTAAGAGCTATTTTAAATCCATGTTAGTTTTAAAATTAACATACCGGAGCGGTAATCTAACTATACTGACAACTGACTATACATATACTATAAAAATGTAAACTACTCATAACCTAAGACAGACTATACAAGTACTTTTACATGAGATAGAAACAATATTGTCCAAGATATTGCGCAAAAAACTTTAAGGTTAAAGAAAACAAGTACAGCAACATGATTGTGTGGTACATTCACAAGTAAACATTGTTTTCCTGGTCACACTTTAGAATAATGGTACAACAGTTAACAAATTAACATTTGTTCATACACTGTGAGTTAACATGAGCTAACGTTTTTTAACTTAAATAACATTAATGTTAACAAACATAAAAAAAATGCCATAATAAATGTATTACTAATAGTTTGTTCATGTTATTAAATACATTAACTAACATTAACTAATATACCATCATTTTAAAATGTTACCGTTTTCCTTATTGAGTCATTTTAAGATGGAGTTTAAGTAAAGTGTCTGGTGCAAATAAAGAGAATGTTTCTACTGGTGTTTTGTCAAGCCCACTCGTCTTTGTGATGCACATGCAGAAATGTTTTTCAAGAGATATGGAGTGCAATGTTGTCAGAAACATCATGAATCTCCTCTATTATAGAATAACATCTGTGTCTTGCTCTTTGTGTTTATTGTAGGTCTTATCTGGACATGGCGAAGGTCCTGGTGTTCCGCTACATGTTCTGGTTTGTGCTGTCTGTGGTTTTCGTGACCGGAGCGACTCGGATCAGTGTTTTCGGCCTGGGTTATCTGATGGCCTGCTTCTTCTTCCTGCTGTTCGGCACAAAGCTGCTGATTAAGCCCTCGCGCACGCGACTGGTCATGTGGGACTGTCTCATCATCTACAACGTGGCTGTGATCATCTCCAAAAATATCTTGTCTGTGAGTCGAGCATTTCACTGATCTAAAACTGTAAAATGTGTCAACCACTGCAGTGAGAAGAGCTTTGTTCAGACTGCCCTGTGCTTGTGTTAGATCTTGGCCTGTGTGTTTGTGGTGGAGATGCAGAAGAACTTCTGCTGGGTCATTCAGCTCTTCAGTCTGGTCTGCACAGTCAAAGGCTATTATGACCGTAAGTTCTGCACTACTTCAGCGTTGTTATAGACCAGGGTTTCGCAAATAGAGGATTATTAGTTTAAGGGATAGTTCACCCAAAATTGAAAACTGTCAGCATTTATTCACTCTTTACTTGTTTAAAATTTTTGAGTGAACACTAAAGATATTTTGAAAAATGCTGACAATCTTACATACAAAAACGTTTTTTGCTGCTTGTTCAAACTACTTATTTAAAATGAGCTGAAACAACAGAATTCTTGAGTTTTTTGGGATAACTTAATTGTTTTATATTCTATCCACTTACATTTGTTCAGTTTACTTAATCGATATGTGTTGGGACAACATGAATGAATTGTGTGGAAACCCTGCATTTGTTACTGTGTATATTATTGACTTCCTTAGTAAAAAAAAAAAAAAAACTACTATGGAAGTCAATAGTTACAGGTTTTTAGCTTTCTTCAAAATATCTTCATTTGTGTTCAACAGAATAAAAGTTTACTCATTAAGGTTTAGAACCACTTTAGGGTGAATAAATAGTGATAATGTTTTCTTTTTTGGCTGAACTATCCCTGTTTTTGAGTTCCTTAAAGGCCAATAATAATAAGCAAAATTCAAATGAAAAAAAATACATTAAAATAAAACATCGTTAAAAACAAACTCTCCGTTAAACATTACTTGGGAAATATTAGAAAAAGTCTTAAAATTTCATAGGACTAATAATTTTGTCTTTGACTGTATACAAGCTTCTTGTAAATGAAACACTTTTATGTTCTTCTTGAGTTGGAAAGTCACAACATTTGGCTCTGATATTAGTACTACTATTATATATTTTTTTTATTTAACACTAAAAAGTCACAACATAATTACAACATATTAGTATTGTGACTTTTTAGTGTTAAATAAAAAATTCTATAATAGTAATACTAATGCCAGAACCAAATGTAGCACAGTTGTGCTTCAGATAAACATGGTTACTTATAGAATTATAAAAGTATGTCCAAATTTTTTGTACCAAAATTGTTTGTAGCCATAAGATGAGATATTTTACATGGTAAACTTGTCTATCTACTTTTACATATTAATAATGTTTAATAACATATGTTAGATCCGGCATTATTATGTCAATTTCTTTTATGTTCACTAGACTTATGGATTTTCTTAAAATACGGCACGTCAAAGACTATTACTCTTTCAAATGGAATAATTTGTATGTGTGTTTATGTGTTTCTTCCTTAGCTGAATCAGTCTGTGATAAAGATTGCTCTCTGCCTGTGGAAGAGGCTGGCATCATCTGGGACAGTATCTGTTTCTTCTTTCTCCTGCTGCAGAGGAGAGTCTTCCTCAGTTTCTACTTCCTTCATGTGTCTGCAGATCTTCAGGCCTCAGGGCGACAGGCCTCTCGGTGAGTGCGCCCCCTGCTGGGGCAGTTTTTTTGTAATCATTCTATTCAAAGTCAGATGTGAGAAGTTCCTGTTTGATAAATCTCATGACCAGGGGGCAACCTCCCGCTCTCCCTTGTGAAGCAAATACGGAAGTAAGTGAAACTGCTATTCATCGACTGGCCACTGGGGTCTGGCTTCAACAGAGAGCAAATTCCTATAGACCTCCATGTTAAAATGCAGAACTTTGCAGCATAACAAAGTTGTTTACAGCCTGGTATAAAAAATGGTTTTGGTGTATATAGCTAATATTACCCTTCAAGACAATTATGAGGGGGGTATTTTTTTTATAACTCATACCTTTAATTTATATTAAGCCTTAAAATTTTATGGCCACTTGAGTGACAAGTCTCTGCTGCTTGCTGTCAGTTCACATCAGTTGATTCTAGCCGCTGAACTTGGCATCGTATTTATGCTTTAGTTGTATGTGGCTTTACGTAGTCTGTTGGTTTTGGGGATTATTGATTAGCTAGGTTGATCAGCTGTAGGCTATAAAACAGTCATCTGAAATGTTGTCATACAGTGCTATGGCTGGACTTTATAAGTAGTCATGCATTTACTAAAATGATGTTTGAACTATTTGGAAATAATTAGCATTTTCCACGCCCTGCCTCTTTGCACATTTTCAGTTGGCTGAGAATGATGCGTGGTTGGCGTGGTGATGCACTGACAAGATGGTGGCGGTTGGCCCCACCTAATTGTAGCTGATAGTGCTTTGCTTTACTTTAAACTGCTAGTGCTAGAACTGTGTGAAGGATTATAACAGAACAGAAAAGATCTTTTTACCATCTGTGCAAAAGCTTACTGGTCAAGTTTATTCATGCAATGTTTTATATATATATAAATAAAACATTTTTTTATGTATAATTTATTTAATTTATTTTTTGTTTTATTTTATTTTTTAAAGTTTTTGTTAATATTTAAGTACATCTTCCTGTAGGGCAGCATGTTTGTTTGCAATTATAAGTGTATCTAGGCCAAGATGAATTCAGAATTTTTCACCCTATCATCTGTGCTGCACTTTTTAAAGAATGGCACTCAAAATTTCAACATCCCAAGTTGAGTGGAATTCAACAAAAACAGAGATTAAGCGAATAAGTCTGCGGTGTTTCTTACATGTGAGGTTTCTTTTCTGACCTGATTTGTTTTTCTTTGTGTTTCCATGTGTTTGTGCATTAAGGGGTTTCGAGCTCTTCCGTGCCAGTATTATAAAGAATATGCATTTCCATCAGCAGGCAGAGAGGAAGTCAATTCAGCAGCTGAAAGAATCGTGAGTTAACACATTTTCTGCTCTTGTAATAGAAAAAAATCTGTGAATGTCCTTTCTGAGCTCTAGTTCACTGTATTTAATCTTTTTATTTCCTCAGAATGAAACGCATACGTGGCAAACAACAGAAGTATAAAGACGGACGTATAACTTCTGATATAGAGGAGCAGCCCTCAGGTACAAATGCATTGCCATCTAAACTAATATAACTTTGATCAGCTGTGGTTCAAAATAACTATGCTTAACCAATAATGCATAAAATCTTTGGGAAATCCATTTTTTAGGACCACATGTAGTGAAAAAGTAACTTTGAAACATTACAGTGTTTTAATAGTTCATAAAATTAGAAAGTCAATAGTATGAAAACATAGTATGGAAGAGATGCTGAAGACTGTTGCGGAAAACAGCCATTGACTTCAATAGTGTTTTTTTTTCCTACTATGACTGTCAATGGCTGCTTTTTTTCCCAACATTTTGTCAGAATATCTTGTTTTGTATACAACAGAAGAAAGAAATACATCAATATTTAGAATTACTCGAGTGTGAGTAAATGGTGAGAAATCTTTCCTTTTAATAAACAAGAAGGTGGGGATGTTGTTTATGCCATTGTGAATGTCATTGTTAAATTGAAAAGTGTGTAAAGATGTGAGATGTTACTGCATCAGTCATACTTTTTTACATCTGTGTGTTTTATCTCACAGAGCCCAAAGAACAGAAGAAGGAGCTGTCTAAGTCTAAAAGCTGGCAGTATCCCTGGGTGGATCATGCGACTGGTACACAAACAGTACTTGCGTTCTGAATATCAAGCTTAGCCCTGTCAAAACAAGTCTGCAAATATTTTCATAGTACATATAATGAACACATAGAATATAAGCTTTGAGTTTGTTCTTTGCAGTGTTATTTTTGGTGATGCTAACAGCTAATAGTTTTTCTAAATATATTTAGAATGATTGATAGATGGATGGATGAATTGTATATTCTTTTTTTTTTTTTGGTCACACATTACAATAGGTTTCATTAGGTAGTGTTAGTTAAAGGGATAGTTCATTCAAAAAGGAAAATAACCTCAACTTGTACTCACTGTCATGTGGTATTACCCATCCATCAACTTCCATAGTAGGAAAAAAAAATACTATGGAAGTCAATGGTCCCAGCAGCCAGCATTCCTCAAAATATCTTCTTTTTGTATTCAGCAGAAGAAAGAAACTCAATTAGTTTTAAACAAGTGAAGGTTGAGTAAATGAACTATCCATTTAATGTATTTATTAACATGAACTAGTTAGGAGCAAAATGTGTACAGTATTTATTAATCGTCCTAGTTCATCGTTTACTAATGCATTATTAAAATCCTAAGTCATGCTTGTTAACATAACTTAATGCACTGAGTTATCAAACTAACACTGAACAGCTTTATTTCTATTAACTAACATTAACAAAGATGAATAAGTGTTATAATGTATTGTTCATTGTTTGTTAACTAATACAGCCTTATTGTAGTGTTACGTTTTTGTCATTTATATGGATATATAGGTATATATTTTTTTTGTTTTAGATATTTTAGTACAGTATCACATTTTAGTACAAGTTAAATGAAAAAAATCTGCAGTGGCTTTTTTTTTCAGTCATAGGAGCTATATATAGAGTTGAGAAACCATTGATATTAATGACAATGATTGTCATTAGCATGTTCAAACTATTCAGTTCTGCCTAGCATCCACGCACACTTAACATACTAGAGACTAAACGTGATTCAAGACCCAGTCTCTATTTTTTGCATTTCATTACAATCTGTTCATACACTGCCAATGCAAAATTGATTCATAAGAACTCTTGCATGTAGCCTCTTTAATGTTTACTTTATTTAATTATTTACTTTACAGTTTTAGTTTTATGTTATGAACATGTTTTCAGAGCAGAGAGCAAGGGATTCAGAATGCTAGAGTTTAAATACGAATCTATGTTGTTGTTTTAGTGTTACATTCTGGGGAATACTATATGTTCGAGTCTGACAGCGGAGAGGAGGATGAAACCTTTCAGGAAGAACAGAAACCTCGCAGACAGACTGCCTTTCAGGTGAAAACACTTATATTTGTGCTCTGTTTTAGATTTGTCAGTTCTGTTGTTGACCAGAGAAGTGTGTAAAGTGAAGTGTGTATTTTGAACTGTTTCCCACAGCTGGCGTACCAGGCTTGGGTCACCAGTGCAAAAGATGCCCTGAAAGAGCGTCAGCAGAGGCAGAGAAAGCAGAGAGCAGAAGCAGAGAAACAACAAAACGCTCAGGCTACAGGTTTAAAGACAGATAAAAATACACATATGACACATTCAGGCATTCAAAAATCACACAGTGTTACATGTTGTTTTTGTTCTGGTTATCAGATGACGCTAAGGAGGGTGAAGCAGTCTTTGATGGGGAAAATTCCCAGCAAGCAGAGGAGATGCAGGAGGAAGGAGAGGATGCGGGTGAGTTATCTCTGCATTAGGATGACTCAGACCAGACGTGGTTTTGTGGTGTCTGGTTCAAGTTTAATTTTCTAATGTGATCATTCTATGCATATAAAGCATATTAAATGCATGCAAATTGTTTACCTTAAAGGGCTAGTTCACTAAAATATGGAAATTTACTCACTATTTACTCACCTTCAAGTACTTGCATACCTGTTGAACACAAAAGAAGATATTTTGAAGAATATTGGAAACTGGTCCTTTGTGGTCAACAGAAGAAATAAACAGATTTGTGACAAGTGAAGGGTGAGAGAAATGACATAATTTTGATCATATGTGGGGTGAAGTATCCCTTGAATGTTGTCAAATGAAAATAAGAGTATGCAAAAATAAATAAAGTATACAATTTTTTTTCCTAAATTCTTAAAGGAACACTCCATTTGTTTTGGAAATTTTACAAGTCACCTATAGTTAAATAGTTGAGTTTGACTGTAGGTGAGTTTTGGCTATTTTTGAATCCATTTATTCGATCTCTGCGTCTGGCGGGAGCCCTTTAACTTTGCTTAGCATAAATCATTGAATTGGATTAGACCATTAGCATCTCACTCAAAAAAAAATACAAAAAATTGTTTTGAAAGGGTCTGGCATAATAAATAAGAACTTTGCTGCCGTCTCCAGCTGTATGTAACTAGTTAACAGCACTGTGTAATATCATTGCACCTACTGTAGCCATGGTACCGCAGCAAGTTATTATGCAACAATGTGAGTATAGTTCCTAGTCCTATCAGCCAAAAAAAATAGCAACTTTCCATTTTCTGTTGGTTAGCACACCATGTAACTACAGAAGATTCAAGCTTTAAATAAAAAAAATATTGAAAGTATTTTTTCAGTTGTTTGAGCGAGATGCTAATGGTCTAATCCGATTCAATGATTTATGCTACACTAAGCTAAAAGTGCTCCCACCCAATCTGGAGATTGGCTTAATGGATTCAAAAACTCTAGGGGACTTATAAAAATAACCTAATTCCAAATAAGTAGAGACAAATAGGATAAACTTGGTGTTTTAAAGGAAAGTCGAAAAATATAAAATGATACTGAAGATAATTATGTTTGCATGTTATGAGACCTAATAAAAAAGGCTGTTCAAATCAAGACAAAAATCCACACAAAAAGTAAACACAAACATTTCCATTTACACAAGATGTGTTTAACATGCATTACAATCATAAATATAGTAATGAGATTCATAAATTAGGTCTTTGTATATGGTTATTTTTCATTTTCAGATCTGATGATGGAGCAAAAGGGTGTTGAAAATCAATTTTTCTTAGCAAGTTAATTGTTGTTAAATTTTCAACGTACAGCTATGGAAAATATTGAAAGACCATTTTTTTTTTTTACATTTCTCTAGATTTATGATTCATAGTTTGAGTAAATGTGTAAAAGATCATTTTGTTTTTAACTACTAATGACATTTTGGTAACACTTTACAATATAGTTGTTTTAGTTCATGTTAGTTAATGTATTCACTGACGTAAATAAACAATGACCGATACATTTATTACTGTATTTATATTTGTTAATGTTAATTAATGAAAATAAAGTTGTTCATTGTTAGTTCATGTTAACTCACAGTGCATTAACTAATGTTAACAAGCATGAATTTGGATTTTAATAATGCATTGTAAATGTTGAATTATGATTACTAAACCTATTATTCATTATTGGTTTATGTTAGTAAATACATTAACATTAACTAATGAAACCTTTTGTAAAGTGTGACCAACATTTGTTTACAAATGGAAAATAAATAAATAATAATTTAGAGCATTTTCCACCATATAATTACACAAATGTGCCATGTTTTCAGACATGTTTATATTCATTTTAGATGACACAATGCAATATTAACTTCAGAAGAGTTAAAAAAACAATATCTGGTGAAATAACTAATTTCAATTATTATTTCAATTGGTGAAATAACTGAAATTTCATTCATTCATTCATTTTCCTTCAGCTTAGTCCCTTTATTAATCAGGGGCCGCCAAAGCGGAATGAATCACCAAATTATCCAGCATATGTTTTACGTAGTGGATGCCCTTCCAACCGCAACCCAGTACTGGGAAACACCCATACACTCTCACATTCACACTCATACACTACGACCAATTTAGTTTATTCAATTCAGCTATAGCGCATGTGTTTGAACTGTGGGGGAAACCGGAGCACCCGGAGGAAACCCATGCGAACACAGGGAGAACATGCAAACTCCACACAGAAATGCCAACTGACCCAGCCGGGGCTCGAACCAGCGACCTTCTTGCTGTGAGGCGACAGTGCTAACCACTAACATTTTTACTCAAACACATACCTAACAAATCCAGAAAAACTGAAAAACTTTCATAGCTGTATATGGTGTATGTCGAGCTAACTAAATAATATACAAAAAAACAACAACTGAATAATGGCGTATATAAATATAAAAATTAGTCGATGTCTGAATGTAAGCAACTTTTTCAAAAGCACTTAAAGGTGCCTTGAATCTCCTGAAATCTCAGTGCGTTCTTCGTATTTTCCAGCTTCTCAAGCCACCGGCAGTGATATGGTGCAGAGGATTCTGGACATACTGAAGTTCCTCTGGGTGCTTTTCCTGGCCATGGTGGACGGATTCACCATGTGGCTCAACCTTCTCACCAAGCAGTATGTTGACACCTCCATGGTCCTCAGTGAGGAGCGTTACCTGTTCATTCACAACGTCAGCCAGGTGGATCACCCACTCAAACACACATTACCCAGGGCTGCACTGCTGTTACTTTTCTCATGAAGTATGTGTGTGTGTGATCCACAGAGAGCCTCCAGAGAGAACATGGATGATCAGCTTTCACAGGACAGTGAAGATCTCACACTGGAGACCTGTCTAGACGAAACCGACACTGACAACATCCGCGACACTAAGTAAGTCTGAGCTGACCAGAAGAACCAGTTCTTTTTAGAGAATAATGGGTTTTCAAAAGGGCACATTCTCATCTGGATGTCTTTTTTTTCATATTTCAACAGTGTTATCTTTATAAGCTTGGCTTAGTAGTACAACCAGTGCCATGAAACTAGACCTATATTTCCAACCAAATGTATATTACCGTGATTTTTTTTTTCAAATGATAAACAAAGGTTTAAACAAATAATTAATGTTTTAATTATTATCAAATGTATAAACACAATAGAATAAACAAGTGCACAGTAGCATAGTTCATCTGGCTTCTCTATGCAAAAATTTTATATGCAATTATTTTCAGTTTTCATCATGTCAGATATGGCCAATTTATTCTGAAGGTCCTAAAAGATGCTATTTCATACGTGTTCAATTTTCTCTTCCAGTCATGCTCAATTGCTGTCTATGCATGGCAAGGCTTTTTTCCATGGATATCGATGTCATTTTTCACTTTTTAAAATTTTGTTTTTTTATTGACATTTTACTCAATAAAACAACAATTTAAAAAAAAGATTTGAAAAATATAGACAAATTATCTTTTGAGGATGTCATTTTTAATGCGTTTGCTCATTTGCAATATACAAATGACATTTTGAATAAGGATATTAACATGGTTAGCAGTAACCATTGAAAGAACTCATTCGTTGAACATGGTCATATTTTTGAGAGCGACAGTGTTACAAAAATTTTATTTGAACGTGAAGATGCTGAAACGTTACAGAAATGTTTCGTGAAGCTTTGCTGTTAGCATCCTAGCATCAGTCTGGAGTCTTTTTGCTCTGGAAAAGTCAGTATCAGGTGGTGTTTTTACATTCATGCACAGTCTTCATCACACAGTACACCATGATTTATAAATTTTTACTCTAATTCATTATTTTATTCCCATGAAAAATTATCAGCTGCCAAGCACCTGATTTTTTTTCCCAGGTTTGTGTTTACTAGCCTATAAGCACAAATTAACTTACTTCAGTGATCCGCCAGATAGTTATAGTCGATTACTACAGTTTACAGCAGAACTACACTTTCTTATGGTGTGAAATGACAGAGTAATAGAAGATTGAAGAGTTTTACACTCTGGTATAAGTTTAAAAAGGTCATTAACAGCTTGGTTGTTTGGTTTGTTTCTGTACAAACTGCAAAGAAATTGTGTTCCTGGATTTTTCAGGAGACAGTTGAAAACAGTTGTCACTACTGTAAAATATTACATGTGGAATATTTGTATGCATAAAGAACAGAATTAAACACTAAAATGACAAGTGAATTTGAATGCAAAGTTTTTAATTTTTGTAGTGTTTAAGATTAATATTGTATTCTAACCAAATGCAACATTCTAAGCAATTTTTCCAATCTGAAAGCCTAAATTTTGTACACTTAATTACAGCCAATTAGCACATATTTCACATTTATGTGGGGAGTTTGGACATTTTTGATATTTTATAGTGGGCTACTTAGACAGGAGATTGACTAAATGTGTATTTCTGTCAGTTATGACCAAATGTCCAATTTCTTCTGCAGTGTGGTGGAATCTGAGACTCTGGGTGGCTTTGCGAAGAGCCGTGACTTTAGCAGCACAACTCTGTCATCTGAGCTCACACTCGAGCTTGACTGCGAACCGTTTTACAGCCAGCAAACACACCGGCCTCACCGCTCCAGAACCGCCAGTGAACTGCTGTCAGAAAGGTGATGCTTTTTAAATGGCGTGACTGTATGATCTTCTGCCATTATTAAATGATCACTCTCAATAAAACAAGAATCAGTTGAAGGAAATCTGATAAAGGACTGTCTTTGGATTTATTTAATTTACTTGCGATCAGATTTATTAAATTATTCAGCACTTGTTATATCTGTCGTTTATCAAGTGCTTTAGAAAAGTTTTTACATTTAAGTAAATTTTAGTTTTTCACATTAAAGGTGATGTGTTTATTATTTAAATCAGCATACATGTATAAATTCTGCATTGAAAAGCAGTGCAATAAATATTAATGTTATTCATGAATGATTAATAATTTAAATATTTAAACAATTGCAATTATTCAATTTTATTTTAACTTTGTTTCGTTAAGAACTTTTCACTGGTATTGAAATATTGAAGATAAATTGAGCAAAATAATGACACTTTTGTCTTTTGAATATCTGTTTTACAGCTAAATTAAATTCATAATTGATTTTTTTTATTCCAAAAAAAGCTGCATTTTATATTGTGGCCTTACTAATATGTATTTACACTGAAATTAATAATTTATTACAATGTACTTATTGTGTAAATACATGTTTTTACATTGTACTTGATTAAATGCCTGCATGTAATTACATCTGTAATTCATTTCTGCAATTACATTTATAATTACACTCTTTTAATTACACCCTTAATCCTACCCATACCACGAAACCTGTCCCTAACCTTACCCGTATCCCACCTCAAGAGCACCAGAAGTGTTCTGCAATACATTATGAACATAATAAGTACATTGTTTTTATATTTTGATGTAAGTACAGAGCAGTTAAGGCAACTTAATATAAAGTGGGACCAAAAAAGTTTTGTTTACCCTAGTATTTTGTTCTGCAGTTACACTGTAGTTCAGCTATGCTCTGTGTTTTCTGTTTCAGGCCGTTCAGTGTGGACGAGTTGATCCAGAGTCGTGAGTTCTACTCGTCTCAGAACCGACTGCTGAAGCTGCTCTTTGCTCTCTATAATGTCCTGGCGGCTCACTCTGAGCTGGTGTGTTATTTCATTATCGTGCTCAATAACCTGGTGACAGCCTCTGTCATCTCCCTGGTGCTGCCAGTTCTGGTCTTCCTGTGGGCAATGCTGTCTGTGCCACGGCCTTCCAAGAGGTTCTGGATGACGGCCATCATCTATACAGAGGTGAGAGGATGTACACAGCCTTTGTTAATATGTTTAACCCGAGTATATATGAAAGACACTTATCAAAGTTGATTTTTGAAACCAGACCAGTTTATACCAGATGCCGAATTGGTCATTCTATGTTGACACTACGTTTACATGGACATCAGTAATCAAATTATTTGCCTTAATCTGAATAAGACTATAATATGATTAAGGTGTTTACATGAGTTGCTTTTTGAATGTTCCTTTTATGTTCCCGTTTTACATGTTATGGTACATAGTTTGATTAACGTCATTGTGTTACCATTCAACGATAGTTTCCTCCGGCGTTTCACGCAAAAACAGTTCATGTTTGTCATGGCACCATATGTGAATTTGGCCTTTCATTTATAATTTTGCGACTGCAAGTAATTTCTCACACTATGCGTGCAAACAAATGACAGCGGAAACAAATTCTCAAGCAACAGGCCACCTCTGCCATTTCATTCACTTGTTTCATTCATGCCCCCACGACAACCTCGGAGGTACTGGTTGAGAGTACGCAGTAAGAACTGGTGGGAGAAATCTCAGCATAGTCATTGTTTCTCGCTCGCACCAAAAGTGTGCTCTCTTGCTTGAAGCCATTTGCATTTGTTTGTCATCAAACGCCTGACAACTGCCATGTGCGTCCTGATGCAAAATGTAGCAAGAAGTACTACAAAACAGTAATAGTTTGATTGAGGTGTTTACGTGCCTGTACTGCACTTCAAGTTAAACAATAAAAGTATTTTCATAACACAACTTCACATAAAAGTTGTATTAAAATCTGAGATTTTGTGCCCATGTAAATGTACTGTCAAGCCTGTCTCACCATAAAACACATTTTATTAAAATGTAAAAAAAAAAAAAAAAAAAAAAAATTTTTATACCCGGAGTACTTTGATGGATGTTTTTTAAAAAGTATTCCCAAAAAGAATTTTAGTGGTGTTTTATAAACATATTTCGGAAGGAGCATCCGCAGATGTTTTGACAAGACTAAATCGTTGTCGACAATAATTCTATTATTCAATCAGCTTAAGACCAGTCCCCTATATATAACCAAGCATGTCCTACCTCCATATTCTCTCGAATTTCAGCATCCCTCCACCACCCCAGCTCCACACCTTTAAAACAGATTCCTACTTTAATCGGAGCGGGGGGAGTTTGGACCCTTATCTCTCTCACCCTCTAGAGTTAGGGACCGTTCACACCGAACTTGCCTTTCCATTCTGAGAGCGCGTGGTCCACCACACTGCTTTTTTGTTGACAAGAACAAATGAAGTGCACATCGCTTTTTGTCGCTAGGCAATGACTGAATCAGCTGCATATTGTGCGCGAGCACTTACGTTGATATTGTTATAATTGTAATTTTTAATAATGTGATATTCAAGATTTGTGAAGTGATACAGCTCCAGATAACTTTAGTTAGCAATCACTAGTCTCTCCTCCATCTTTAAAAGTCTCCGTAGTCGTCTGGATAACACAAACATTGCTGTCACCTCAACGGAAACCCCACCCCACAATGAAAAAAGATGTGACTGACAGTGCGCTTTTTCCTTTTAGTGTTGACTTTTTTCAACTGCAGGCACACAGAGCTCAATAGCAAAAACGTGAGGTGCAGCAGGTGGTTAAAATGCGAGGGCGCATAAGCAGCATGCAAAATGTTCAGGGCCATTAAAAAACTATTAAAAAAAGGCACCTCTTAACCCAAAAAACATTCATATACTGTATGCATATTCTATTCGTTCAAAATATTTGTAAGTGTAAACTTGTGAAAGTTGTTTATCAAATATTGAACTGATATATTGTATTTAATGTTTTTAATTTATTTATATTTATTTATTTATTTTGATTCATTTCTTATTTAAATATGAAGTTATGCAAGTTATTATGTAATATGTTTTTATCTATATTGATCTTGCCATGAGATGCTGATGTGGCAATAAAAAAAAAAAAACTTAATTTAGGTGTTTCACATAAAAGCTGATTGGAATATTGTTGTTTACCTTTGGCTGCCTCCGAAAGCTTAGGCAGCTGACATGCTGCCTCACTGCAATAATATGGGGTTCACTCCAAGAGTAAAATTAAATCCCAATAACTGGTATTTAAAATAATGAGAATTTTATAATTGATAATTGATTTATTTATAATAATTATTTTGTAATATGAACAATAATGACTTTTTGTGCAACTCTGGCCTGATGTGTTTTCCTCAGGTAATGGTGGTGGTCAAGTATCTCTTTCAGTTTGGCTTTTTCCCATGGAATATTGAGTACGAGCTGAAGTTGAATGAGGACAAGCCCTTCTTCCCTCCACGCATCCTGGGCCTGGAGAAAACAGACAACTACATCCGATATGATCTGCTTCAGCTGCTGGTGCTCTTCTTTCACCGCTCACTTCTTCAGGTAGTCCAATTTAAAAAAAACAACAACAAAAAAACAAACCTAGACAGGCAAAAAAGTATCTAAAAATCAGCTTTGTGTTTTTATTAGAAATCGGAAACCAATTATTTTTTTTCCATGTCTGCCTATTAATAATAGTAATCAGTATGGAAATTAAGTTGTTGATTTAATAAGTCAAAATTCATTCATTCATTTTCCTTCAGCTTAGTCCCTTTATTCATCAGGGGTCGCCACAGCAGAATGAACTGCCAACTTATCCAGCATATGTTTTACCTAGCGGATGCCCTTCAAGCTGCAACCCAGTACTGAGAAACATGCAAACTCCACACAGAAATGCCAACTGACCCAGCCGGGACTCGAACCAGCGACCTTCTAGCTGTGAGGCGACAGTGCTAACCACTGAGCCATCGTGTCACCCAAGTCAAAATTAAGTGAGTTTTTCCTTAAAACAAGCAAAATAATCTGCCAATGGGGTAAGCCAAATATTCTTATTTCAAAGCAAAAGCAAGATTATTTTGCCCACCCCATTGACAGATTATTTTAATTGATAATTTTACATTTTAATTTATAAATTCACCTAATTTTGACTTCATATTTGTAAAAACAAGACAATAATTTTACTTCATTTAAAAAAATACTTCTTTATTTAAGAATTTGTATATATTTGGACTAGAAACAAGACAAAAACGTGTAAAAAAAAAAAATTATAATAATAAAAAAAAAGTGCATGTCAATATTCTTAACCACGCCCCTCTTACCATTGGTTTGCTATGAGGGAATAATGTGCAAAAGAAAGCCCCGCCTCCTACTCAACATTCAGTTTCAGTTGCAAGTAGGTCAGCATAAACAAATAAAAGTCATCAACATCCAGTTCATGCGGATTTTAAGTAAACTAAAGTCTGTTGTAGACACAACATGGAATTTATAAAGTTATCAATACCATAACCTTATGTTTATTTATAGACTTTCTCTCTGATGTTACTTGGAGTATTATCTGGTTTGTAAACGCTCGTGATTTCCATTTTGACTCCTAGCGTTATGGTCTCTGGGACCAAGAGGGCCCTCTGGAAGAAAAGAGTGATCTTTCACCTGCGGAGAATTACAAGAATGAAAACGATGAGAAAGTCTTTCAACACTCAGATGAAGAGGACAGTGGAGCACAGCCAGAGCCCAACACTGAGGTGCTGTCAATGACACCATCAGCAGAAACACCGACCGATGCTGAAATACAGACTGACCCAGAGCCCAACACACACAAAAACACCACAGAAACCCCTGATACAGTCAAGAAGGATGGGAAGAAAAAGAGTCGCTTCCTTCGCTTCCGCAAGAAAAAAAAAGCAGAATCAGGTCAGTCGAGTAACTCTATTGCTAATATAAGATTAATGCTAAAATTACTTTACTGAGTCTGTTGTTTTGTCATTTATAAACAATTCATTCATAGATGCTGTTCAGAAAGAGCCCAAGAAGAAGAAGTGCAAGACGAAACACAGCAAGGAGACCAGTAAAAAACTACTCAATGCTATTGAAGGGAAATTCAAAAGTCTTTTCTTGTCCATGTAAGATTCTTGTTGCTTTTGTCTTAACCCATCTGAAAAAAAACAAACAGATCATATCAGTTTATTATTGTCTTGTTGGTTGGCACAAAGTGGACAACCAGACAAAGGCTTCCTGGAATTTAATGAAGTCTTCAGTTTTACCATATTCTTTAATCAATTTGATTACTTTTTACCAATTTGAAATGTTATTAAAATCCTTCTTTACACTGTAATGATGGATTACTAGCTACTTCTGAGATGGTGTTTGTTTATTTATACTTACTAATGATCTAATTGGTTGATTAACTCTTTGGCCTGTATGATCAATACATTGAGTATGTCAAGTGATCAGTTGCTAAATTCAAATCTGCTTTTACGCGTTGGCTTGCATTGAGCCAGTGAATGACGTCATTAAACGCAACAGATTAGTGTTTTCAAACAAATAACGTTTATTATAGGTTTTTAGACCTTTAGATACACATAAATACTAGCAAAATAAAACACTTATGTTTGTCAAATAAAAGATTTACAAATCTGAAAGTGAAAATAACATTTAATAACATGTTTTTTTTCTCTAAACTCTCTTCATAAATTCAGTGAAATGTTTATATCAATATAATTACAGTGGTCTCTCGTTTATCGCGGGAGTTATGTTCTAAAAATAACCCGCAATAGGCGAAATCCGAGAAGTAGTCGTCTTTATTTTTTTACAATTATTATAGATGTTTTAAGGCTGTAAACCCCTCACTGCACACTTTATACACTTTTCTCAGACAGGCATTAACATTTTCACACTTTTCTCTCGTTTAAACACTCTCAAAGTTCAAACTTTTGTAGAAAAAATAAGTCCAGTATTATAGAATGACACCAAAGATCAAAACCTGTTGTCAGGAGCAAACATTCATCGCTGTCAGCAAAAGATTCATAAAGCTTTTTAGCTTTTGTGCGGATAATGTTGGCATCCAGCGTAATGTTCTTTTTCCTGCAGTCACTGATCCACAAAGCTAAAGCAGACTCCAGACACCGGATGCGCCACGCACATGACAGTTGGAAGTAACACACACCACCGGATGCACACGTTCGCATGTTATTTAAAATGAAATTATTCAGATGGCGCTCTGTGGCACGGCAGAAATATGATCAGTGTCTTGAGTCGTAGCTGGGCACCGCAGACAACCGCTGACCTGCGGTGTCGGTGTGCGAACCCTGATATAAACCTATGTTTGCATGGCGCTGCGTATCCAGTGTGCGACCCTCTTTACGATGGTCTTGCTGCGGACAGTTACAACCCTTTTTGCATCCTTGTTGGAACACACTGCTAGCCATTGAAGATTTATGTTAATTTGGCAAGCTGAACGCATTCTGTACTGTACATGAGACATGGAGGAGATTGATTGACAATGGTCTACAGCCAATCAGGACACAGAACACAATGCGCGCTGTAAATTTTTTATTTTAAAAAGCATGTCAAATTGCACACAAAAAAAATCTGCGAAACTGCGAAAGGTGAACTGCGTTATAGAGAGGAACTACTGTAATATAAATTATAAATATAAATAAATAATATAAATTAACATAATTTATATGATTCTTTCTGTGGGATGATTCCATAGTTGTGTGATTATTTGTCATGCTGAATCAATGAAAGCAGTTAAATGTTCTGTTTATTCAGCAACCGCTATAGGGATTTCCTGGGTTTCTTCTTCAAGGGTATTTGGAGTGTCCATGCGAGAGCGCCCTCTGGCCTTTGGTGGAGATTTACTACTGATCACACAACCTTCTATGACAAAATGTGCATGAAAAACACTGCTTGTGTTAAATCATGATTTCATTTTCATCTTATTTCGATTTATAGAACAGCCCTACTCCAGGCCATTGAATTATTACAGTGTAATGGCGGTCAGGGGTACATTACTACCTCAGATAATTCTTTTTGTTTTTAAATAATGCAACTTATAATCATACCTTACTTATAAAGAATGCTTAATGTTGCTCTAATGTGTCCTATATATTTAGTCTACTGTCACATAATGTAAAAAGGTTACTTAAAGATGCTCCTCTCTGCTTGTTCATAGATACCTGCATATCTCATTGAATCAATGTGATATTTGGGTTTCGTTCTCATTTATTTAATCATGTTGTGTGTTTTGGTCTGTGCAGAGTGAAGAATGTGTACAGGCCAACCTGTGATTTCTTCCAGAACATCCTGCATGCGGAGTACAGGGCCTCAACTGATGTCTATGCTCTCATGTTCCTTACTGACGTAGTGGATTTTATCATCATCATCTTTGGTTTCTGGGCTTTTGGGGTGAGTACTTAAAATCTTTCAAATGTAGACAGATATCATTAGTCAAAAAATCGTAGAGGAATGTCAATAGGATTTGCATAACTGGGAACCAATTCAAACTGCATAAAGCCTTGTGTATACCGAGATGTTTATTACTCCAACTTATTGCCACAATTTTTCAAGACATTATTGCCAAGATATTTTCGACATTCATGCTTGTGTCGTTTTCTAGATGAGCTGAGTAAATGTCCAAAATCACTCCCTGACGTTAGATGGCACTTTATGAAAAACAGAAATACTTCAGTTCACAAGGTGGTGCTGCACAACTTTATGCTTCAGACACTTGCTTGTTATCCTAAAGAAACCCTAAAGGCCTTGATATACTTCAAATGAAGGGCAAAAAGAAAAGGCTGCGAGTCGATGTACTGTTTTTGAACACACCAACACCCCCGCACTGCAGTGGGTTTGGTTGTAAATGTGCCATGCTGCTCGTGTATACCCCAAAACACAACGATACTGACTGAGAGAGAAGGACAGTTTCATAAACATCTGACCAACAGCCTTCTCCAGCCTGTCACATCGGTTGAGATGTGCTTTAAAATCTCACCATGAGAGATCATACAGGTGCGGATACATCTGTACCAGCTCAGCTACTCGACTCTTCAGTGTATTCATGTTGTGTTGGATGTTGTTCTCCTGTCTTACCCCCATGGATATACGAATCAATCACACATCAAAGAAGGCGGAGTTAGGCTTTGGTCACACTGCACATGTTTTTATTTTTTTTGCGTTGAGACGTGCCTTTTTTTTATGGTTTACTGATGGCCGCAAGCGTTTTGCACACTGCTTATGGGCCCTGCACACCTCGCATTTTAACCACCTGCTAAGCTTGTTTTTCCGCCTGTTTTTCGTTGTGCCCTGTGCGCCTGCAGTTGAAAAATAGTCAACTCTGAGTGGAAAAAGGGAGCTATGTCAGTCGCATCTTTTTCATTCTCCAATTAAAGCAGAGGCGGGTTTCTGTTGAGGTGACAGCAGTGTTTGTGTTGTCAAGACGACTACGGAGACTTTTAAAGATGGAGGAGAGACTAGTGGTCGCTGTTTCCAGTTATCCAGAGCTGTATGACTTAACAAATCTTGAATATCACAATATTATTAAGTATTACAATTAGAACAATATCAATAGCAACGCTCGCACACAATACATAACTAATTCAGTCGTTGCCTAGCGAGATCAAAATCGCACTGCACTTCTTTTTTTGTCAACAAAAAAAGGTAGTTCGGTGCGCCGCTCGTTTGGAGAACGAAAAAACACGTTCGGTGTGATCAGCCCCTTACAGAACACTTCCACCTGCTGCGTAATCATCACGGACCAATGGTAGCTCAAAGGTGCCAAAACCAAAACGAACTGCCCAAAATTGTTTGATCTGGTGAGCTGTTTCAAAGTGCCGAAACTAACTCGAATTGAACTTCATTTTGGCTGGATTATGTTTGAAATTACATCGTTTTTTCAGTTCTTTGATTTTGTTTGAAGTGTATTGGTGCCTTAAAGTATAGATCGCAACTGGTAGGTTGAGTGTGTTCTGTTCTGGATTAACGAACGAACGAACAAATAGATAAATAAATGCAACTATTTAAAGGTCTCGTGAAGTGCTTTGAAATGTGCATTTTTATTTGATGTTTGACATAATCTCAAATGAAATATAAAGAGAGGGCGGGACATAGTGTAACCCCTCCTGTTTAAAAAAAAACAGCCAATAGCGTTTAGTTTTTCTCACAGCTCTGTCAGTGAGAGTGGTTGAGCTCAAGCGCATCAAATGAGAAGCGTCTTGAAGGAGGCGGTGCATGTCAGATACTAGAGAGCTTTTGATTGGTCACGATTTGATGAGAAACTGAAGTTATAAGGCGACGTGAATAAAACCGTTGATCCATTTAGGCGGAAGTGACAAACTACAAGCCTTACATGTTTATATCTTCTAAACACGAATTTTGTCACTGTTTTGGTGCACTCTAGCTTATAGATATCCTAAAAAAACATTTTATTTTAATTTCATGGCATCTTTAAAATATCAAGTGATTAGACTAACCAGTAACAATTTATTATATTAAATGTTTGCTCTTACTCAGAAACACTCAGCAGCAGCAGATATAGCCTCCTCTCTGTCTGAGGACCAGGTCCCTGAGGCGTTTCTGGTCATGCTCCTCATTCAGTTCAGCACCATGATCATTGACCGAGCACTATATTTGCGCAAGAGCATCTTGGGAAAGCTCATCTTCCAGGTTATCCTGGTTTTTGGGATCCATCTATGGATGTTTTTCATCCTTCCTGCCGTCACTGAGAGGTAAGAAAAACTCCAGGAGTGCAGGAGCATCACAGAAGATTCACAGACAAAAGTGACATCAAAGATTTCAGATTATTGAGATGTTTTGTTTTGGGGTTTTTTCAAAGAGTGAGCCATTTTCTGTATTTTCACAGAATGTTCAATCATAACTCGGTGGCTCAGCTCTGGTATTTCTTCAAGTGCATCTACTTCACTTTGTCGGCATATCAGATCCGTTGTGGATACCCTACAAGAATCCTTGGAAACTTCCTCACTAAGAAATTCAATCATCTTAACCTCTTCCTCTTCCAAGGGTGAGCACTTCCTGCCCCTTAATGGTCTTCTTATTTTTTTAAATAGGATTGTTTGATAGCCACTATTTGGTGATTTACTGTGTGTGTCTCCGTAGATTCCGTCTGGTTCCGTTTTTAGTTGAGCTTCGAGCTGTGATGGACTGGGTTTGGACAGACACCACACTGTCTCTCTCTAACTGGATGTGTGTGGAGGACATCTATGCTAATATCTTTATCATCAAGTGTAGCCGGGAAACAGAAAAAGTAGGTCTTAAGCTTGTTTTGTTTTTTTATTGTTTTTAATTATACTTCAAATCTTTGATCCGTTTATCATTTGTTATTCAGATAAACAGTGAATTGTAATATTTTACACACACACACACATTATAGGATAAACAGTGAATATTTTGGTTTGTTTTAATGTTTGGTATACAATACAAATAACCTAGCATTAAATATCTGTGTGGTTGTATTATACTCTTTATTTGTTTTTGTTTTTTTTTATTTAAAAGCAGCAAAACAAAATGAGTACAGATTTAAAGTTTGCCTGTACATTAAAATAATGCAATTTGATTTTCTTTTCTTTTTTGTAATTAGAAAAAAAAAACAATCTTAATTAATTAATTTGCCAAATAATTAATTCAAAATCTTGTCAGGCATGTTTAGAACAGGAAATCACTTGGTAAAATATTAAAATACTCTTTTTAACATGATTCGTTGAAGTAACTGAGTATGATATTTTTTTTTTTAAAAACAACTTAATTGCTTAAGTACAGATCAGAACTAACTACACTTGGGTTAAAAATGTATTATTATAACTGTGTGACATTTTGCTAAAATAAATTCACAGATAAAGGTTAAAAGCTGTGTGACAAATCTCATTATATGTAACATTTTGTTTTTGACTACCTGAGACTGATCACCATTTTCTACTTTTAGGCCTGTTTTTATTCAGTTTACGGAAAATGTCATAGGTTTATCATTTGAATCTGAAGTAAAAAATTACAGTAATAAATGTAGAATTGTATTATCTACTTAATGGGATAGTTCACTCAAAAATTTAAATTCTGCCATCATTTATTCATCCTCCACTTGTTTTTAAACCTGTCTGTGTTATTTCTTCTGTTGAACATGTTAGATTTTGCTGTATTTGGCTTAACCGTTCTTGGGTGGCCCGCCAATGTATTATATTGCTCTTATGGGGAGAAGACTTTATTGAAGACAGTGAATAGTGCAGTTCCTTAGCATCGATGTTAACCCGTCGGTCTTCATGTAACTTAACCAAAGTGCTGTCTGTGAGACACTACTTTATAACAATGGATATAACCCCCCTGGAGATTACCCAACTGGTTTGGTTGGGTCACAACTCTTGAGTTCCTGTAGGCCATTTGGTTCACACCTTTTCAGATGCAGATACAAGCCATACAGTCTATCAAACACAAAGATATGCTAAAGAATGCTGAAAAAAAAAACAATTTGGGTATTTTTTGTTCCTACTATGAATATCAATGACTTATTTTTTCCAACTTTCTTCAGAATATCTTCTTTTATGTTCAGCAGACGAAAGAAATTGATAAAAGTTTAGAACTACGGGAGTGTGGTAAATAGTGAGAAAATATTGCTTTTTAAACTATGATTTTTATTGTTGTCTATGTTTAATCCCTCTTTCCGCAGAAATATCCCCAACCAAAAGGGCAGAAGAAAAAGAGGATAGTCAAGTATGGGATGGGTGGCCTTATCATTCTCTTCCTCATTTGCATCATTTGGTTCCCGCTGCTCTTCATCTCGCTTGTTAAATCTGTAGTTGGTGTGGTTAATCATCCTGTTGATGTCACGGTCACGGTTAAGCTTGGAGGTTATGAGGTAAAACACAATAGTCCTATGTTTAATACTTTGACTAACTAATTCAACCCTTGTGTGCTGTTGGGGATGTTTTCATCCACTCTGGGGTGATTTTACGTCTTAATTTGGCCACAACTTTCTCTGTGTTTCAGCAAATGGAATGATTTTTGGTGGCAAATCCTATTTTGACACACATGCTTTGAAATTTTTGGAAAAATCAACAATACACTGTGAGCAAATTTACTACCCTTTTCGTTATGTTCATGGCTGTTTTTGCCCCATTGACTTTCATTATAATGACATTTTAAAAATTAAAAGTAAGAAATGACACATTTTACCTCTTCCCAACAGGGAAAACCACCAACAAACAAGAATGCATGATTATATGCTGTCATGGCTTTGCAATCAAAAAATGTCATTATAATGGAAGAAAATGGGGCAAAAACAGCCACGAACATAATGAAAATCTGTAGTAAATTTGAACAGTACACAAAGGTTTAGTTGGTCATATTTTTGACCTTTTTACAAAATCTAATAAAAGTCTCAGGTGTGTCTAGAATGTGTCTGTGGCAACAATTACAATAGTGCATTTTTAGTTTAATAAGGTGTGTTAGAATGAAAGCGTTCCTTGTTCCATATTGCCATTTTTATTGCATTTCAGAAAAAAATATCTGCATCCACAATATACAGCGTAAAATGCATGATACATGACCATTCAAGCTCAATAGGCATGCGCATATTTTTCTGGCATCCATACTCGTTGTCTACCGGTTACATAATTGTCTTGAAAGGAGCTTGACGAATTAGGGAATGATACCTATACGCAATAGTCCAGAAGACCAATCAGAGAGTGACTGTGAATAGCCACGCCTCTGTTTTCCAATGGCTGCATTTCAGTCCATCTATACTGAAACTAAAACACCAGTGTTTCCAATGTAAAACAGGGTTTTCAGCATTTTCAAAACACTATTTTCATAGGTTGAAGATGTAGCGTGGACGCCATATGTAATGGTAACAAAAAACTATCCTTTTTAAAATGACACGCTTCAGCTCAAAATATGCCATGGAACATGTATTATACCATTCTGTAAAAGCCCTGTTTGGAAGCATAAACATACTTTTTATGTATCTCTTTAAATGCAAACGAGCTGCTACTCTCCACCCCCTATCAAGTAGAAAAAAAACATTTGTTTGCTTTTATAGAATTGTCTGTTAAAACTACTCTTATCTGTTTTCTAAGTGCACAGATGGTCAGATTTAGTTTAGTCACCTTTATCATCTGCAAAATAAATAAAAGTTTGTCAAAGCACAGAAAAAACACAAGTTCACATAATGCTGTTGATTGCTATGAATGTAAACTAGACAGAAATAAAACGTGTCTCTCTACAGTACTGTTCAAAGTTTTAGGCACTTGTGTAAAAATGCTGTAAAATGAGGATACTTTCTAAAACAATGCATGAATACATTTTATTGATCAATTAACGTATATTAACTAAATCAAATCCACATTTGGTATGAACACACTTTGCATTCAAAACACTTGAAGACAACGCACTATCAATAGAAGACTTTCTTATTTTCAAACTGCAATATTGTGTGCTACACTCTTAGAAATAAAGGTACAAAAGCTGTCACTGGGGCGGTACATTTTCAAAAAGTACACTTTTATACCTATCAGGTCCACATTTGTACCTTAAAGGTACATATTTATACCTAAAAAGTACACTTGTATACTTCATAGTACCTTAAAAGTACAAAAGTATACCTTTCAGGTACAAAAAAGTTCCTTTAAGGTACCAATGTGCACCTGTAAGGTAAAACATTTACTTTTTGAAAAGGTACCGCCCCAGTGACAGTTTTTGTACCTTTATTTCTTAGTGTGTAGGAAGATGAAAATGTAAAATAGCATAATCTGGCCCATTTCATTTGAGATTTTACGTCTGATGTTTAATTTGTGTTTTCTCTGACAGCCTTTATTTACAATGAGTGTGCAGCAGCAGTCCATCCAGCCGTTCACTGAGAGCCGCTACAATCAACTCAACAATCAGTTTGCCAAAAATGCTGTAAGTGGACATCAACAGGCATATCTCATTCTCAAAGTAATCCACTAAACCTGATATATGAAATGATAGCCAGAGATCAATCATAGTATATGATGTTTTTTTTCTTCCACTATGCTTTTATGAATAATATAGTATGTTATTATGGAGCTCATATTTGACTGGGGGAAAAAACACCTCAGTTTTACTCAGATAAAACTAAGATGAAACTTGGAGAGCTTGTTAAGTAAATCAGTATGCAAGTGCAGTATCAGACTGCTTACATAAAGACATATAAATATCAGTTGTTACTATATATCCCAATTATATTTCTCAGTAAGGAGTGATATTTAAATTGTTTTGATCAAAGCTCTATTCTTTAATGTGTGGAGCAAAACAAATATTCCAGTGCGCTACAATCACATTAAAATATGTTTCTATCAAACCTGATGAATCATATTTGATCCATTTTAACAAAATAAAAGATATGGATAAAAAGGGAAAACCTTTGCTTTATAATATTTCACAGCAAATGTAGTGTGCCAGAAGCTATATACTGCATTATACTAAAATGCCTTCTACCTGCAATAAAATCAAACATATGTGTAGCAAATTGGGTACAATAGGTTTGTCAGCAGTTCTGAATATGTTAATAAAATAGAGGCCTTAGAAATGGGCATAATAAGTAATATGATGACTGTAGGCTTTATAGGGTTATCCCATTTAATGTAAAGTATGTAAGTATTATTAATATAATAATATAGTGTTATATAATGTATAGAGTTGCGGATATAATGTATACAATAATGAAAAACACTGCTTATGTTATAAATATATGTTTTGAGGAATATATACAGTGCTCAGCATAAATAAGTACACCCCGTTTTGAAAATGTATATTTTTATTCATTTCTCAGTGAATATAGGTAATATATTGTGGTGCATTTAAACAAAACAGATTTATTAAACAGTTATATTCATAAAAATAAGAGTTTTTTCACCAAACACCTTTAGAAATAGAAAGATAACATACTTAAATTCAAACAAAATATTGCAAAAAAATTCAATTAAATGTTTTTATTTACAATTTTTCATTAACATATAGATTTGGGTGTACACATTTTTGAACTGTTAGATTTGCTCCAGATTTGGCTTGAGTACTGACTAATCTACTGTATGTGCACAAATATAATATTGCAAAGCATCCTATAGTATAATAATTATTATTATAGTATTCAATAATAATTTAAAAGATAGATTTGTGATGGGTGTATATCAGCAATATATTGTGTAGGAGAATATTTTAGGACACCGCTCATATACATTATATGTCATTTTCTGTCCCGACAAGCGATTGCAACAACATCTGTCCAGCTCTGCAGGATATAACAGCCGGCTTGTCCAACACTTTACTGTGTCCACAGGTGGCCATGCAGTTTATTACCATGTACAGCTATGAAGACATAGTGACGGCCAACATTGAGGGCAGCTCTGGGTCTGTGTGGCGGATCAGTCCACCCAGCAGACAGGAGCTCATAAAGGAACTGCTCAGCAGCACAGGAGACATGACCCTCCGTCTGGACTGGAACTTCCAGAGGTCAGTTTGATGGAGAGAAATGCAGAGGTTTTGAATTAAACCAGCAAGAGCTCATGCTCATGTTTTTGTGTCTGAAAGGGATCTGGGGAAAGGAGGAACAGTGGAAAACTCTTTCGACAAGCACTCCATCAGTTTAGCACCAGAGAACCCAGTCCGAGCAGACCTGGCCTCGCTGCTGTTGGGCAACCGGAAGGATCCTGTGTAAGTGATTTTCAGTCAAGTCTATAGATGTCAGCAGTGTTGGGTGTAATTAGTTACAAAGTAACTGTAATCTACTGTAATTAGATCCGCAGAAAAAGTGAGGTAAGGGATTACTTTTCATTTTCTGGTAATTTAATTACAGTTACTTATAATGTACTTGTTTAAATACTATGCATAAACTCAACAGTTCTGGATAAATCAATTAAGAGAAGCAGAGTAATTCATTTATCAAGTAGATTGAACATGCTTGAGAGGCAATGAAATAAGTCAGAAATTTATGTCAATATATGTATGAAATATTGTGTCATTTGCTGTGAAATGTTTTGTGTTTTGATTCATTTAATGTTTATAATGTCCTTATATAATGTCCTGGTTGGTTTCTGATTTTAGTCGTTGTCAAGTTTGAGATTTATATGTAGTGCATTTATGCGTTGAATTTTTAGTGTTGAGTTGAATAATTAAATTACTTATTGAGTCACTATTGAGTTATTTTTCAAACATCGTCATTAAAAATGTAATTTAAGTACAAGTTTAATGATGTAATTATAGTAATTAATTACTTTTTTGAAGTAACATACCCATACGCTGAAAATATTCTTACGCCTGGTAAATTCTGACCTGAAGTGACTTTTATTCAACTAGCAAGTTTTTTTGTTTGTTTTTGACCGGAAATGACACATGCTTCTCCCAAAATATAATAAGATCATAGATCATACTAGAGGTATAATTGTGGAAAAAATATGTCCAAAATTATTCATACCCTTCTCAATCACCAATAAAAAAGCCTTTATTGGCTATCACGGCAATCAAATGCTTGCTATAATTGCTGACCAGCTTTTTGTATGTCTCCATTGATAATTGCCCATTCACCCATTCAGACTGTAGATCCATGTGTTTATGTGCAAACTTTTATTTTGAACGCACTAATAAATATAATGATGTATAACCAGTAATTTAAGATTTTAAATCTTTACATTGTTTACTATATTTAATAAACAGATACTACAAACAACACCAGACTAAATCAAAATCCAGGTGAATGTAAATAACCTACCCTGCCATCTCTATCTCGTTTTGCAGAACAGAGTAAAGTAAACCACTGTAATGTTAACATCAAGAGGTGCATCAGTGTTAAATGTTTGTTGCTAGGATAATCCACAGGACACAAAAGAAATGCTGCTCACAAAGGCAAAACTAGACGATTATTATTGTGGATCACCTTGGTACAGAATTAATTTACTCGTCCACTAACACACAAATGTTTTGGATGCTTTCATCTCATTTCAAGGACAAGGTACCCACATGAGTACAGTATAGTAAATACTATAGTGTTTTTAAACCATGCTATAGTAATGCGTATATATTATACTGTTTACAACCCTTTGTTATTGAGTGCTACAGCATACTAAACTGATAAACAGATTTAATTGATGCGTTTTTTTGGTAGAAATCTATAATTAGGTAATATTTTGGGTGTGATTTTGTGGTGTTATCTTGGCTGAATAATCTTGTAATTAATAGACCTAAATAAAGATGACACTAAGGCCATGTCCACATGTACAGGGGTACTACTTTTATAAGCAGAGTTTTCCACGTTTTTGTTACAAAAAAAATTCACTGTCCTCATGAAAACGCAAACTGTGATGCGTGTTATGGGCACGCCAAACCAACAGGCGGCGCTTATGCTGGGCTCACACCAAACGGGGAATTAAATATTTTCGTTAGTTAAATTGCATACAAGTCAATGCAAACGTGAGAACAGAGGTGGATTACCGTCCCGCGATATGAATGATGCGTTTGCTGTGAACGTGCAGACTTTGCCTCATAACTAACCTGGAAATGTCACAACTGACCAATCAGAATTGAGTATTCCAGACACCATTGTAATAAACCATATTGCATAAATATGAAAATAACAACTCATTCAGGATTTTTCTTACCTTGATGTAAAATGAATTTGCAGTTAAATGCTTATGGAACATAATTGAAACAACAGTAACAATATATAAGCAAACATTATTATATCATACTGTATGTCCTAATCACCAAGCGGTCAGTTGCATCTCATATAAAATAATGTATATTAGATGCATATGTTTGACACCTCTGCTGTTTGCTAGTGAATTATTGATGTACATTATTTATTGTTTGTTCTATTAATGAAGCATGAGCTAACATTATCAACATCTCTCACTTTGCAAAAACAAAAACCTATTCTGATTTTGTTCATAATCTCTCTCGTAGGCATGTGCCGCATATGTTTCCTAACTACATCAGAGCACCCAGTGGAGCTGAAGCTAAACCTGTCATGCAGCTGTTTGATGGTAAAAACAACGTCTTTGTTTACTTGTGACAATTTCTATTCAACTATGACAGATTTGTACCTTATCTTCGACAAAACAATTTAATTGCTCCTATATTAGTGATGGTGAATATATTATTATAATATTATATTATATTTGTCTTGTGGAGAAATACTTATTTCTTTTAGTTTGGCTGAAATAAAAATAAATAACTTATAAAACAATTGAAAACTGCAATTTGATTCAATATTATTAGCCCCTTTTTTTAAACAATTTTTTTCAGATTGTCTACAGAATAAACCACTGTTGTCCAGTGACTTGCCTAGTTAACCTAATTAAGCCTTTAAATTGCACCTTAAGCTCAATACTAGTATCTTGTAAAATATGATGTACTGTCATCATGGCAAAGACATAAGAAATGAGTGATTACAAATTGGTTATTAAAACTATTGTTTAAAATGTGTTGAACAAAATTGTCCTCATTCACAGGATTGTAAATAGTGTGTGACCGTGCATACAGTGAATACATCAGAA
Source organism: Danio jaintianensis (assembly GCA_903798115.1). NCBI lineage: Eukaryota > Metazoa > Chordata > Actinopteri > Cypriniformes > Danionidae > Danio > Danio jaintianensis. Next base: position 11,125,083 of record CAIGQV010019101.1, on the reverse strand, counting down.
CTATACACATTTCCTTGTCTATATATATATATTTTTTTTTATTTAGTAGAGTAACATTTTTTTATTGAGTTATTAAAATCAAAAATCTAAAGTTGTTGATATGATTTAAAGGATATAAACAGACAACTAAAAATGGACAGTTGATTTTTAATATTAATTAATAAATGAAGAGAGTAGATGCAAACACCTCTAAGAGCTGCCTGAAATCTTCTCCTAAAAATTTGCAATATTCTTAGCCTCCTTTGTTTATGTTCTGTTATTTCATGTTAAAGGCAATGAAAACAACCTATTCTTTGACATAAAAGTAAAATTACTGAACCTACACATTTCAGATGGCACTTAGAGGTTTTTGCATCTGAACTCTTCAAATACTGAACAATTAAGTATTGTAATAAATGATTCTTGTAAGATGTATGCTGTAATCAATTCATTGTTTTTTTTTTTATTTAAAGTCCGCGTGAAGTTTCAATTTACAATGTTTATTTTGCTAGTTTGTTTCGGTAATCTTCAATCAAAAGTCTGACCATTCGCTTCTGCTCTAGAACATCAGTCCCTCTCTGATGATGTCAGTTATCCACGCCACACGAATTTTAGAAAATTTATCATTGATCAAATTGAAAGATCTAATATGTCTTTTTATCACTGTTGTTGTTATTTGTATATTTTTGTATATTATTTGTACAATGCATGATTATTAAGAAACAGTTATGAATGTACTTTATATATTAAATACTTAGTACAAATGTTGCCATGAATATACCTAATTATGCTGATATGGCATTAAAACATAAATATATATATATATATATATATATATATGAAATATTTGTGTGAAGTATTCATATAAAGAATTTTTATAATGCTTAAAAAGGTGAGATTATTGAAGAAAACAGATGTCAGATTCTAGCTGAAGTGAAAAGCATTCAAAAGGTTAAAAAAAACAAGTTATTCACCTTTATGAAAATAATAAAACAATAAATGTGTATTTTAATATATTACATAAAATATGTATTTTACAAAACCTCTTTTAGCCTAAAAACCACAGAAAATTAAATGAACAAATTTGAAGATTTAATTTGGGGGCGTCACGGTGGCGCAGTGGCTAGCACAATCGCCTCACAGCAAGAAGGTCGCTGGTTCGAGCCTCGGCTGGGTCAGTTGGCATTTCTGTGTGGAGTTTGCATGTTCTCCCCGTGTTCACATGGGTTTCCTCCGGGTGCTCTGGTTTCCCCCACAAGTCCAAAGACATGTGCTATAGATGAATTGGGTATGGATGTTTCCCAGTGATGGGTTGCAGCTGGAAGGGCATCCGCTGCGTAAAACATATGCTGGATAAGTTGGCGGTTCATTCCGCTGTGGCGACCCCAGATTAATAAAGGGACTAAGCCGAAAAGAAAATGAATGAATGAATGAAGATTTAGTTTGGCCGCAGTACCAAACACGACCACCAGATGACATCCAGTTTCTATTGATGTCCATACAAGAGCGCCCCCTATGTTTTGAGGAATATGAATTGTATTTTTTATATATATAGTTTTGACAATATTTGTAAAGTAGACATACAATTCTAAAGTTGTGTCTGATTTTAATATAGCTTCTAAAAAACTGGACACGTAAAACTTTCAAATGATAATATAGTTTGTCATGAATACTTAATGTTTAGACTACAATACTATGGCTTAAAATATGTAACCGTAAATATTCCCACAGGCTGTAGGGTGACAGTAAACGTGTTTTAATCTACTACGTAACAAAAACAACTGTGGTAAAATATGTATTCAGACGTCTTAGACTTTTCCAATGATATATAGTTTGTCATGATAAGATTAGGATTTCATTAAAAAAAAAAGTGATGTCAACCTAAGCATCCAAGCTGTTGGACGGTGACAGTTAAGGAGTTAAATGTATATTTTGTGGTTACAGTCCCTTTGCTGGCGCATCCATCAATCTTTCTATCGCATACAAATGCAATTAAAGCCTTTTGACCTTTGATTCTGCCTTGTTAGATATGTTGTCAATCGTCTTTTCTCTTGAAGGGTTTTGTGAATGTTGGTTTTTGGTTCTGCAGGAGACGAGGAGGGCTTTCAGGATGTGACTGTGTCTCTGATGAGAGAAGCCTCTGTAAACACCACTGGAGCTCAGGAATGGTGGGACATCAGCATTGCAGACTGCAAAGAATCATGTCACGTCCTGCCGATGGTCATCTTTAATGATAAAGTCAGTCCTCCGAGTCTGGGCTTCCTCGCAGGATACGGGTAAAGCCTTCATCCCTTTCATGACATTTACTGTCAAGCTTATTTTACCAAAAACTCTTTCCTCGCCAGCTTTATCTTTTTTTTTTTTAGTTGCCAGCCACCGTCAGCATTTTTGATGATTTTTACCTAAGATTTATGGCCCTCAGAAAATTTTTTATTCTAGGAATATGACCATATTATATGTTAGGGAAAAAGAACAATAAACCCTGACAGGGGGTTGCACGGTGGCACAGTGGGTAGCACATTCGCCTCACAGCAAGAAGGTCGCTGGTTTGAGCCTCGGCTGGGTCAGTTGGCGTTTCTGTGTGGAGTTTGCATGTTCTCCCCGTGTTCGCGTGGGTTTCCTCCGGGTGCTCCGGTTTCCCCCACAAGTCCAAAGACGTGGTATAGGTGAATTGGGTAGGCTAAAATTGTCCGTAGTGTATGAGTGTGTGGATGTTTCCCAGTGATGGGCACCTGCTGCGTAAAACATATGCTGGACAAGTTGGCGGTTCATTCCGCTGTGGCGACCCCAGATTAATAAAGGGACTAAGCCGAAAAGAAAATGAATGAATGAATGAATAAACCCTGACAGGCTTATCATTGTCTGTGAAAACAACCGTCCTGGATGTACTTTATCCTGCTTATTACACGGCTACTTGCCACAAAACATAAAAATTAGGCACAAAACATTGTTTCGAGCCATAGTAGTTTATTAAAAGGCAATGCTGAAATAAGCGAAAAACAGATGGAGTATACACTAACCTGCACATTATTAAGCCACAAGATGGCGCCAAACAGTCAAAAACACAAGCAGATACATATAAATGTGGATGCAAGTATATGGATTTGAACGTCTTCATTGATGTTCAAGGTGATTCGTAGTTCCTGGATGAGCCTGTTATATAGCGGTTGTTATTTCGGAATAACATACCTTGGAATTCTGCGACTAACCAATCGGAATAGAGTATTTCAGACAGATGTGATTTTAAATCAAAATAAAGAACAAGAAATTTTATTCTATCTTTATGTGCCTGTGTGATATCGACACTTGAATGCAGATAGGTTTCATTAAAAAAACCCTACATTTTCAACAAAAGAAATGAAAAAAAAAAAAGGATTATTTTTTTCAAAGTAGTGCATTTTTAGCATATATAGTATATAATACACACTCGCACGCACACATAACGTCACCAAAAGAAAGCTATAACTTTTGACATTCGTTTTTACATGCGATTTGATTTATATTTCCTCTGATTGGCTTTGTATTTTGCACCCGGGAGACCCAGACATCCCGTAACTCACTCAGGACAGGCGCTATTGTTTTCCTTTCGGTAATATACCTAAAACAGGGATTGTAAAAAAACTTGTCAATGGCAGGGAAGCGTAGTCTCTCAGTTGACGAGATATCTTATCAATGGTGGGGAAAGAGTTAATCATGATGATTTTGGACTTTTTAGTGTATTTTGTTGGTTCTGTCATACTCTTAACCAGGGGTGTCCTGCATAGTTTAGCTCCAGCTTCCTTCAATACGGAAGTATACTTGCCTGCAGTTTCAAGTATACCTAGTAAGAGCTTCATTAGCTGGTTCAGGTGTGTCTAATTGAGGTTGAAACTAAACTATACAGGACACCAGCCCTCCAGGACCGAGTTTGGGCACCCCTCTTAACAGTCAAAGGTTTGGATTTATTAAGATTTTTTTTCCCAGCAAAGCTATTTGTTCAAAAATACAGTAAAACTATTTGTTACCCATTTTCTGTTTTAATGTACTTTAAAATATAGCTTGTTTCTGTGATGGCAGCGCTGAATTTTCCATAGTCAGATAATCATAAACCATTATTATGCTTATTTGGTGCTCTGTTATTAATAATTCTTCTTATTATTAATGTTGAAATGCTGGATCCTCTGATCCTTAGAATGGCAAAAAAAATCTTTATTTATTTGAAACGGAAGTGTTTTTAACTTTATAAAGGCCTTTTTTAAATCAATTTGTCATAATTATTATTATTGTTACTTATTTGTCACAAACTTTCAAATTATATTGCATCACAGTTTAAAAACAAACAAACACAGATAACAAAAAATATTAGAATAATACTTGAAAACTCAAAATCACAGGAATAAATTACATTTTAAAATGTATTACAATTGAAAAAAATAAATACAATACTTTTACCAAAATATATTCAATATATAATAGTATTCTTTACTATATATTTGATCAAGTAAACGCAGCCGAGCATAAAAGACTCTTAAATAAAAATACTGCAAACATTTGACTGGTTCAGTATGTACCAGTTCTCACGAGGGTTCCATATCATGGAATTTAACACGCTTTAAATGTTTGTCTCTATTTAATAAAATGTCAACGTTTTTATACACAGTATTTTTATAATAATCAGTTTGGTGACTATTATTATTGTTAGGCTACTTTTTCAGCTCCCTTTATTCCTTTCCAACTTGTTAACAAGATAATACACATTTTAGGAGCTTTAGCTTCAAAATGAGAACTTCAAAAAGTGGATGTTAAAAGACGACAAGAGGCTAAAAAGCAGGGGAGCATTTTGAAGCCATGCGATATTTTTTTGGGGTAAAAAGAGGTCAGTTATCCATTGTTTTTCTCATAGTGGCTATTAAAATCATGCAATAGTATTCCAGCTAAACCAATTTTAATATTATAATATTTTAATATAAGCACAACAGTGGCTTTTTAAAGATTTAGTAGATGAGATGTACATTCATATTTTTATCATTGAAAATGTCAGAAAAGTTAGGGAATTTGATATTTGGCTTTAAGTGGGCACCCTGTGCAGAATACGCTTTTATATTCTTTGAATTGAAGGGATAGTTCACCCCAAATAGGAAAATCTTGTAATTCTTTACTTTATTCACTTGTTCCAAACCTGTTTGAGTTTCTTCCTACTGTTCAGAAAATATTCTGAAGAAAGCTGAAAACCAGTAACCATTGACTTCCATAGTAGAAAAAACAAATACTATAGAAGTCAATGGTTACAAGTTCTCCTCTTTCTTCAAAATATCTTCTTTTCATAAAGCAAATTCATAAAGGTTTATAACCACTTGAGGGTGAGTAAATGTTCGTTTGAATCATTTAACGTTGACCACGTCTCTCCTCCAGGATTATGGGTCTGTACGTGTCAGTGGTTCTGGTCATTGGCAAGTTCGTGCGAGGTTTTTTCAGCGAGATTTCTCACTCCATCATGTTCGAGGAGCTGCCCTGTGCCGACCGCATCCTCAAACTCTGCATGGACATCTTCCTGGTGCGGGAAACCGGAGAACTGGAGCTGGAGGAAGAGCTCTACTCCAAACTCATCTTCCTCTATCGCTCACCAGAGACCATGATCAAGTGGACGAGAGAGAAGAATCACAACTGAAAGGTTTTTACTGTTGGTGACGTTGTATATTCAGTGTTGTTTGAAAGGCCGATCTATAGCCATTTCTCAAGCGCTGTGGAGCTGCATTGATGGACGCTGTTGGCTTCTTTGCACTCAGAGGATAGATGACAGAGGTCAGGTTTCACCTCTGTTTTGGTTTCCGATGTGACGGATTCACACACACTCACCATCAGGACCTGACGACTCAAAACAACCGCTGGACACAGAGTGGCAGGACCTTCAAGATTTTATCCATAGGGTTATTGATGCTTGTTACCAACACAATGTTTTTCTTTTTATTTAATTGCGACACTATCGCCATTGCGATTGCTAGAAATTTAAAGCAAAAAATATAGAAGTCAATGGTTACAAGTTCTCCTCTTTCTTCAAAATATCTTCTTATATATAGGGCGATGGTGGCTGTAATACAAACTCAGAAATCTGACTTTTATCTCAGAAATTCACAGTTTGGAGAAAAAAAGTGAAAGTCAGAATTTATCTTGCAATTCTAAGGAAAAAAAATTGAATAGTTAGAAAAAAGTCAAAATTGAGAAAGCTTATAAACTTCCAAATGCAAAAAATTAAGTTGTAATTGTCCAAAAAAACCCTCAAGATTTAAACAGTTTTTTTCTCAGAAACTTAACCCAGAAATAGTTTAAAGTGAGGACACAAAAAAGTCAATAGCAAACTCTTTTAATATTGCGAAATGTTTTGTAAACTTAGCTCTCTCGATTTGAAATTTTTCCCCTCTGCCTTTACGTCTCGTGTTTATTTTTCTTACAATTGTGAACTTGTTTTTTTTTTTTTCTCAATTGGAAATAAAATTGGAAATGGAACGTTATATCCCGCAATTGCTATGAAATCATTGCGATTGCTAGAAATTTAAAGGGAAAATATGGGGGGGGAGGCTATAATACGAACTCTAAAATCTGACTTTTTTTCCCTCAGATTTCACAATTTTGAGAAGTTGCAATCCTGCAGTTCTGAGAAAAAAAACTTTAGAACTGCAAGAAACAGTCAAAATTGTGAGAAGGCTTATAAACTTTCAAATGCGAAAAATTGAAGTTTTAATTCTCAAAAAAACAAAACAATTGTGACATTTAAATTCAGTTTTTTTTGTTTTTAAACTTAAAAAAATTGTTTAAAGTGGGAAAAATTTTATTGCAAAATATTTTGTAAACTTCTCACAATTCTGAGGGAAAGAACTGAGAAATAAAATCAGTGGCTCAAAATTGAAAAAATGAATAAAATCAATTTCAGTAAAATTAGTTGCAAAAAATTTCAATAAATCCTATAAACTCAGAACTTATACTTTTTTTGCACTTTTGTGTTTGTTTCATAGTTTTCTTGAAATTACAACTTAAGAAAAATTAAATTTAAATTAAGTCAAAATAGCGAGAAAGCTTATAAACTGTAATTGTGAGGAAAAAAAACCTCAGTTGTGAGATTTAAACTGAGGTTTTTTTTTTTCTCAGAAATTTAACCCAGAAATAGTTTAAAGTGAGGGGGAAAAAGTCAGTTGCGAAATCTTTTAATATTAATACTCAATTCTAAATTTTTCCCCTCCGCATTTACGTCTGCCGTTTAATTTTCTTACAATTGTGAATTTGTCTTTTGCAATTGGAACTAACAAAATTGCAAATAGAAGTTTACATCCCTCAGTTACATCCGCCTGAACTACGAAGTTAGAATTGGAAAAAAATATGAAATTGGGAAAGCCTATAATCCTATAATTTTCAGAAAAAAATCTCAAACTCAAATTTTTTTTGGAGTTTGTTTGTTATAGAAATACATATTAGAAATATGACCCAGACAAGCTTTTTGACTGGTTTTGTGAGATTTTTTTTTACAAACAATTTAACCTTTTTGTTCTGTTACTACAGCAGTGTTTACAAGCCAAAGTATCTTCGGATGAGAGCCATTTAGTATTTTGTTTCTGGTTTTTACAGTCTCTGATCAAACACTTGAAATAATTTCTCCTTGGACGTCTGACAGCAGTATTGTTTGCTTCCATTGGCTAAGCGCTGGAATGCTGTGCTTGGCAATTGAAGGTTGTGAGGAGGATGTTTTAATCGTATATGTGCGCACGATGTGTAATGAGTGTGCCAAATTTCATCCGTCGCGGCTGGAAGAATCGTTTCCACTGTATGTATGGTTATGCAAATGTGAGCCTGTAAAAAATTCCTTGCTGAGTAAGCAGTTTGCTAAATTAAGAAATTCAAGAATGTTGCCTGTCTGCACAAATAAATTACTGTAATATTGACTGCGTTCATGTTCAAGTCAAAAAATGTTTAAATTTGACTTTTTGATTTTTATTATTATTTATTTACAAAGATGACAAATAATGCAATATTGTTATGATTTGGTTTTAAATAATTTCCAGCAACTACAGACAGCGGTTATCAAAGAAGACAGAGTGATTGGTCCTACAAACATCTGCTATTCCTGGTCCTCCTCCAGAAGATACTCGCCGATCTCCAGCTTCATCTGAGATCTGTGGAAGGAAAACAGCGAGTTCTAAATCTGTATGAGTTGAGTGTGACGCAAAAGATTCCAGTGTTGTTTTTTTGTTTGTTTTTTTTACAAATAACGGCTGCATTCCAGTCCAATTTGTTATGCCCTTCACTCGCTAACTTCCCTCCATTTTGTTCCCCTAGATGTACGTTATTGATTACACTACTGTGTACACTACACTTCTGTTAAGTGTCCACTACTCATGGGACATCAGAATGGGTTTAAATGGAATGCCTTAACCACTTGGGAATTACAAAATCAAGGGATTGAGCGTATGTCCATTTAAACTAGTCCCATCTGAATAGGGCTTTACTTCGTGTTCAACAGAAAAAAGAAACTCAAACAGGTTTGTAAGGTGCTGTATGTACGTTTTTGACTCTTCTAAAGCATAAAAATACCATAATATGTATGTACCGTATATACTTCACAGTTCTGAAGTTCAATTTCAAACGGTTTATTTTATTTTCAAGATCTGAGGTAAACTATCTGCTGCTGCCTTCAGTAGTATGGCAATAAATGGCATTCAAACTCACATTGTTAGCATTTAACACTAAATTAAGCACATGAGGGTTACCTGGGGTAATCATTGTCATTTATCCTGTTGTTCACCTGTGAGAAATAGACGCCGTTTCTAATATATCAATTCGAGGTGTTGGTTAGGACAAAAACTCCTTTTAATATGGAAAAGATTCCTTCTATCGTGTGCTGTTGCTTTTAGTTAGAACACGGTTTAAATCAGCCTTTAGGCTTGAGACTCACTTTTTGCAAAATAATCTTGTTTTTCCTTTTGACATAAGATTATTTTGCTTGTTTTAAGGAAAAACTTAATTTTGCCACATTATTTCTTAAAACAAGACATTATGTTTTGCTTGTCTAGAAAATTCTTCTTGATTTAAGAATTTTAAGATATTTGGACTAGAAACAAGACAAAAAAAATCTAAGTAAGAAAATCAATCAAAAAATTTTTGCAGTGTAGGGCTTATTCTCGCACAATGCTACTGTATGGCGTCCAAAACACACGATTGGTGCACTTTTAAGGGGTTGTATTTCTTATTTTGGACACTTGACAGTCCCAAATCCTATGTTCTGCATTGTTCTTCATAGCAGAGGAATAATAGTTTTGACAGGGTAAGCAAATAACATTTCTGAATGAATCACCTTCGTTGTCGTTTCTCTGCTTCTGTTAAGATGTACGGTGGAAGAGTTTTTACTGCTGCCTGTAGGAGAGAAGAAGCTCATTTTGGATTATTTTTCCCCCTTAATACAATTTATAATACAATTGTTCATGTAAAGAGATTCATATGACAAGCTGGAAGTAAAAAAACCAAAAACAAATATTCAATTTGTTAATCAAAACTGCAGGTCCAGTAATCTATCAAAAATTAAAGAACTGTAAATTAATTCATATTTGAATATGAGAGTAATTTCATGTACATTACAAAAAGGAAATAGAAAAAAATATATCTGTTTGATGTGATAAAATGTTTACATTAAACTGCTGGGATGCCAGATCATGTCATTTAAATCAGTGGTCTGAGATTAGACTGCATGAATGAGCCATGAGCGCTGAGCTTAATCACACTCACCATGTCTTTAACAGTGAGTCTGCAGCTGTAACACAGGAGAGTCTTCAGGTCCTGCTGCACAGGCGTCCTGAAACGTAGGCAGAGAAGTGTAAAAAGAGGCAAATCAATAACTTCAACTAATTCAAATCCTTGTATCAAATCCTTGCATCCTTGTAATATTCCAAATAGTAGTGTCACAAATTATAATATGATATGTTAAAATCAATATTCCAAGTTACTCAGACTTTTTCCAGTAGAGGAAGTGGAAAATATTGCCCACAACACATTTAGCCTCATTTAAGAAACGAACACCGAAAAGTGTGTGTAAGGTCATTTCAATGCAAAACTTGGGATTTATCAATGTTAATAAATCTGCAAGTTGGCATGAAGATTGACTGACACTTGATGGTAAAAATGTGTAAAAACATTTGTTCATTATTAAAGTGTCTTATTTGATAGTTTGCATTAGAATTTATGAATGGAGGAATATGATAAACTTAATACACCAGAAAAAAAGGGTTAATGCAAGTACATAAATCAGCAAGATATACAATACTGTTCTAGTGGTTTTTGGATACTTTGATGAAAAAAAAATCATACATATTGCGCCTTTAACTTCTGAATGCATCATTATGCAAACACGAGCAGACTGCAGACGAGCAGAAAGTTGCAAAGACCTGCGAATGACAGATTAATGAGCTACTTCATCTCTGGGGAGTAACATAAAAACAAATGTGGAGGACGTTAACTGTGGAATAATAGCGGTGTCATTTGAAGGCCATTTGTGTGATTGCAGCATGACGAAGGCCGTCTCAGTTCAAAGCCTCCTTTAAATGAGGCTCCAAAAGCATCCTTCATTTCTCGGATAATGAAGAGCACGGCTGACGGATCCTTCACATCCCTGAATAGCACAAGATTCACTGATTCACTTGTGCACTGATGAAAACAGGATGTTTTTAAAGAAAAATTTGGATTACGCTACAAATTCAGGTATCGCATTTGAGTTTACTCAGATATCTAATGTTAAAATACAAATACTTCAAATTTGACGAATCTTACAAAAATTTGATTTGATATTTTTTGTGTACATGAATCAAAAGGAACATATTTTGGTGAATATTTTGGCAGCTGACGGTGATAAAATGCATGAAAAAGTAACAGAACGGCATGTTAAAGGGGTTGTTCATCCAAAAGTGAAGATTTTTTTAAGAAAAGATCTTCATCCATTTGACAGCATACGTGTTGCAAATCCTCAGAACACAAACACATCGTTATAAAACGCGCTGCATTTTCCCACAATGCAAACAATTTACGAAACGTGCTTCATTTTCTCACAACATTTTCAAATAGCTCGGAACACAATGGAAATGTTTCAAAGGGACCCTAAAACGTGACGGACCCAGCTATTTAGGTTATGGTTATTTAGGCTAATAAAATACAAAAGCCAAGGGAATCAGGATGTTAAAATAAACAAACAAAAAAACTCACCTTTCAAAGATCACCTACAACTTCACTGAGCAATAGTCACGGCACAGCGGCGTCAATTATGTTTTTGGGTCCACTTGAAACATTTCCTTTGTGTTCCTTTCTTTTGCAAGTGTTGTGAGAAAATGTAGCGCGTTTTTTGATGTGTATGCGTTGTGACGATTTGCAACGTGTGCTCTCAAACAGATCTTTCCTTAATGTGCTGGGTAGGGTTGCACCAGCTGTTCGTAAGTTCTTTCTTAAACATGAACGTAAAGTCCACACTAGGGGCTTAGTAAATAGCTTGTAACTAAATTTGTTCTTACTTCGGTTGCACCACATGTTCTTAAGGCAAACCGTAGTTAGTAGGTCGTAAGCTCTCTGTAAAGTCATGCGTAGTCTCATTGGATGATGTAATAACCAATAAAACGCAGTTAAATCGTTAAACTGCTTTAAAATTCTGCAACGAATGCATCTATATATAACTGTCCTATGAAAATTAAATGATAAATTACATTTTTATAGTACATTACATTACATTCAGTCACTAATAACAGACGACGCACACACCTGCATGCACGAGAAATACACATGACGTTATCAAAACATTAAACTTGAAAAGAAAAAAAAGAGCAGGGAGAAGAACTCAGTCATGAAGAAATTCTCGTTTTAATTGATGGATACAGTTAACACAAAACACTTATTGAAAGAAAATTAAACTTTTCACAAACCGAAAAAATGCTAGATTTGGGAGGAAAATAAGGCTGTGAGTAGAGGGAGATCATTCTTCATTATTATCGTGAGCTCCTTTATGTAAACTAATCTCGCCGTCGTCTCTTTTCTGCTGTTATACATTGGGGGAGGCTGCCGTAAATATTTAGTTGGAACGTAACGTTACTTTAAACTAAGTTCAGTGGTGCAACACAAAAATATTTAGTAGTGTGTAAGTTGTAACTAGTGTGTGTAAGTCACAACTAGGCTACGTTTTAACTTGCGCACTGCTGGTGCAACCGGCTCCCTGGTGTTTTTTTGTAATTGCAGCATGTTAAGCTCACTCGGCCACTGTAAAAAAAAATCTATACTATGAAAGTTAATGGTTACAGGTTTCCAACTTTCTTCAAAATATCATCTCTTTCGTGTTTAACAGAAAAAGAAACTCATAAAAGTTTGAAACAAGTAAAGGGTGACTAAACGATGACAGAATTTCAGCCCGATCTCACGAGGAAACTCAAGTATTTTAGTATTCAGTTTAGTGGCTAATTCGTATGAGTTCAGTCGTTTGAAAATGTACGATTTTAAAAATGAGACCAAACCAAACCCCACCCCTAAACCCAACTGTCATTGGGGGATGAGCAAATCGTACTAAATTGTATGAATGAGATCATACGAATTCATAATCATATGAATTCTAAATCAAATCAAAATCACTTTTGGATGAACTGTCCCTTTAAAGAAACAATTATAATGAAGTAGTATGTCCCAAAACACTTTCCTTAGAAAACCATGCATACTTTTAGGGCATAGTATAAGTATGCGAATTAGAACGCAGCATAAAACTTCAAAGAAGAAAATGTTAGTCATTACGCACCTGTTTGAGGAGCAGCAGCCTGAGGTCCCGCAGGTCTGATTCTCCACACAACACTGATCTGAAGACCCCGCCGCTGGATCTACAGACCCCTCCTGCAGTCTGAGCTGGGAAAGCTGCTCTGAGATCAACGTGGCATGAAATGCAGAAGCTTTATCTGCAGAAAAGAAGGCTCATTTATTAATAATTATTCAAAACTCAAACTCTCTTCAAAAAAACACAACAAATCAGCGTCAAACTGGCTTTTGGAACTTAAAATGATTAAATGAGGTTTTCTAGCATGCAAAGTATGGATGTAAACTGTGAGGTATTTAAAAGGGCTGTTCTCCCAAAAATGAAAGTTCTCTCATTTAATCATCCTTCATTAGTTCTAAACCGGTTAGAGCTTCTTCTGTTGAAAACAAAAGAAGATATACTGAAGTATTTTGGAAGAAAAAACTGTATTTTTTGTTTCTAATATGAATGTCAATGGCTGCTGGTTTCCAACATTCTTCAGAATATCTTGTTTTATGAACAGAAGAAAGAAATTCATAAACGTTAAAAACCAATCGAGTAAATGCTGAGAAAATGTTCATTTTTGGGTGAACTTTCCCATTAAAGATGCTGCTCCAATTTCTATATTCAATTACTATATAATGCCACGTGTATTTTGCGTATAAAGCCGTTTATTAACTACTTTATTCCATCTGAAATTAGCCAGGTTTAATCAACCTTTAGAATATTAAAAGGTTAGTTTATATCAGGGGTTCAAACTTTTCAGCCCGCAACCCCCAAAATAACAATGTCAGTGACTCGCAACCCCCACAATCCTCGAAGGTGGTTATAAATATACAAATGCTGCACACACAACAATAGGCCTATATAAACACGAGCATAATGACAACACAAAAAAGTGCAACAGTCTAACAACAATAGGCTATAATTTTTATAGTCATTTATTAATTTGTTTAATTTAATATTAACCACACCTAATGAGACTGGTGGGCACAATGTTTTCAGCACAAGTCTATTCTTGGTTTAATTTTGGAGACCACCACTCAGAGATCATTCTCAACGTTCAGTTGCGGCCTGTATTCATTTTTAGGTGTCAGAAAGTTTAACCTGGTGCTATAAAATCAATCTGCTGCAGTTGATGCTATTGCTGTGTTGTTAATCTAACGTAAACGCACAATTCTATGGAAATTTTTTTTTAAAATTGAAACGCTGATGGCTTTTTATTAGCAAATTGTTGCTTTTTTTATGTAACTATTTTTATCTTCTGTGGGTTATGGATAAAATATGGTAATTCTAGTAGTTTAATAAAATTTATTTGACTTTAGGTAATCACCAAGCGACCCCCTGTCATTGTCCCGCGACCTCCCCCCAGGGGGTCCAAACCTCCACTTTGAGAACCACTGGTTTATATAGCCATAATATATTATATATTTGGTAACCAATATGCAGAACAGATATTTAATATTATCCTTCTATTTTTGTTAAAGGTTTTTTTAATAACTTTAGCAATAAAGCAATAAATTATATAAACAAATTTATCAGCAATAAATAATGTCTAATATTTCATAGGTAGAACACATAAGGTATATGAATTTTGCATGCAAGTATTAATTTGCTTTAAACTACAATTTAGAATGAAAGTTTAGGCATTGTTTATTACTTTGAGGAAAGACAACCGGTTCCCTGAAATAATTACACATTGTCAAGAGTGTAGTGTAACAATCTATTTTGTATGGCATGTTATCAGAATTATTTTTGTCGGTTTAAGTTATGAAATAACTGCTGACAGCACTATTTTTGCTCTTTTATACTTTGTAGCAGCCTGACAGAAAATAACACCCACATCACATCAATATCCATCTTTACCACAATTTTTTCTACATGTCTATTGTGTAATTTGCAACAAATTTTTATTCGCATAAGCAAAATCCATGCTTGGGTAGTGCAATCACTTACAGAGATAATACACTTATTGTTTGTATTCTTATATGTATATCATATTGTCAAGCTTAAACTATGTAATCAAAAGATTGAATATGTAATCAAATTAAGTAATCAAACAGACTGCTCCGGGTGTGTGTTCACGGTATGTGTGTGTTCACTAACTGTGTGTGTGCACTTGGATGGGTTAAATGCAGAGCACAAATTCCAAGTATGGGACACCATACTTGGCCACACTACACTTCACTTCACTTCACTTCACTTCACTTCACTTCACTTCAAATTAACAATATAATTTAAAAAAGTTAAGTAAAAAATTTAAAGTAAAATTATTTGACCATGAAAAAAGCTTGAATATGGAAAAAACCTGAATATTTTTACTTATCAGACAATGTCTAACATGAATCAACCATCAAAAATTTTAGGTTTGAGAACCGTTTTTTTGAACGTGTGTCCATTGTTGGATGGATAACTAACCTGCTGTAGTGTCGAGAGCACAGAAACACAGCAGGCATTTGGAGGCAGGTTCTGCTTCAGTGCTGTAACTTTGAGGAGACCTGACTGTATGAAGCTTCTCACTAGTTCTGCAGAGAAATCGTTAGAACAAAAAATTAGACAAGCCGGTCCAGCCATCAGTTCAAATAATAAGCGGACAACAACTGAGTTTTCAGATCAGGTCTGTTACCTGTATATGGTGCTAACAGTGGAAGGGAAATCAGCCTGCAGGTTAGTGACGAAACTCTCCGTCAGTCTCTGGATACTGGCTTTATCATGGCTCTAAAATAAAAAACAGCTTTGAGTTTTTCAATACTTTTCAGTACTGCTGATATTGAAGTAAAGTCTTAAGAAATATAATCAAAAATAAATCAATGTAATGTCAATGTAATCCATATCGAAGTCGTTGATATTCAGAGGCCATCTTTTCAGAGGTGTTGGTCTGCTTATTTTGCAAAATGGAGTAGAGTTTATTTGAATAAAACAACTTAATTGTTTTATGTTCTATCAACTTAAATTTGTAAAAACTAATAAGTTAACTAAAATTCCTTCATGTTGTCTCAACACAAATTAATTGTATGGAAACCAGTGTTTTTTTTACAGTGTGGATTTAACATAAACCAGTTTTTACAAATAATTTGAATACTAAAAAGAAAGTTGCTGTTTAGTAAAGCATGCCCTTAAAAACGAGCACTGGAAATGAATCAAAGAGCACATTATACAAACATGCCAATTTAATAATTACTTGATAAGTTTAATATAATGGTTTACTCTTTTTAAATATTCGCAATTAAACAGAAAAACACTTTTTACTTTCCGTATGCACCAGACACTTTTTTTTAATAAACACTCCATTTACAAGGACTCAATAAGATAAGAAATAAAATGAACAAAAAATAAAATAGATAGCCTTTTTCAAAAAGTAAATTATATATTAATACTAAAATAAAAGTTGTTTAGTAACGCCTTCCATAAAAAAATGAGCACTGAAAATTCATAAAAGAACACAATATACAAACATGTCATGTTTAATAGTTACTTGAGTTAAATACAATAATTTACGAAATAGTTAATGAAAAGGTACATTAACATCAGATTAACCATGTACAGAAGTATATGCTTGATAGCTATACTGTCCTCCCTACTGAAATGTAATAATGTGCACCTTTTGTATGGCTGCTTTAGAACCATAGGTTCTTAGAACCAAACTTTCTGATTCTCTACAGAACAAACCACTGTTATACAATGACTTGCCTAATTACCCTAACTCACCTAATTAACCTAGCTAAGCCTTTATATTGCACTTTAAGCTGAATACTAGTGTCTTATAAAACTATTATATTTAGTGTTGTGTTGAATTATAAATGTGTTGAAAACAATCTTCTTTCCGTTATTAATTAAGAAAAAAATATATACGGGGGGGGCTAATAATTCTCACTTTCTCACAACCTGCTTCAGTTTGCCAATGCAATGTTTTGTTTGCGCATTCAGTGCTTTTTAGTTTAGAACTGACGGAAATTATATTTACAAAGTCTGCACACATTTCCAGACTTTTCTGTACAAAGAAACCCTGGTGTGCAATTATTTGAAGAACATTTTTTCAAAATAATTGCACAGTGACTCAGATTTGACTTCAGTGTGTGTCAGTACAGGATACAAAGTCTTAAAAGATGCTTAAAGCCTAATGGGGGAATCATCTAAAGCTCTCCTGCACACTTGCTTGAACATTAAGTAGGACGAGCCACATGGGGAACCAGGAGGAATCTGAGGTATCATAGGCTTAAAAAAACATTATTAAAAAAAAAAAAAAAAAAAAAACACATACATAATATAAAATGTATGTACTCAAATTAAGTAGTGGCCAAAAGGATGTCCAGAGGGGAGTATGCACAATATTTGCTTTTAATGAGTTTATATGTTTAATTAAGCCATCAAAATATGCAAAACTATTCTCACAGGAAATGAAGTATACATGATATAACTCATTTTATTGTTATTCCTTTGTATTTGATTAGCAGTCAAATTCATGTGCAGTCCTCAATAAGTATTCAAATTACAGGAAAATCCAGTTTCTCTGGATTTACGATTTATGGAAATGTGTTTGTATTGTTTTGTAAACTACTGATGACCTTTTTTCCTAATAAAAAAAAGGATGCCATTTAGACTTGAGCATTTTTGACAAATGGCCAATATTTGGTAAATAAAAAACCTGACTTTCAATAACAAACAAACAAACAACAACAAAAAAGGTAAAACATTTGTTGTTCTGTCCAAATGTAATTTTCTGCAAAGTAACTACATATATAGGACATCATTTTAATTTGAAACTTGGAACAAACGTTATCAGACTTTTATATAATTTATAATAAACTTTGTTTATAAACAAAGTAAATGTATATGTACATACATCTTTACAGTTTTTTCCTGCATTGTGACTTATGAATAATCCCCCCAAAAAATAAGATTAAATGACACGTTTAATCTTATTACACTTATATTGATGATATTTTTTCCCTTCTAAACTAGTAATCTAATTGTTCATCATTATTTCTCATAATACTATCTCTTTAGGCTGCGTGTCCGTTGAAATGTTTAGCAGAAACGTGATTTCTGTTCGAAAAAAAAAAAAGCTTTTTTTTTTTTTCCCAGTTGGTTGCTATGATGCATATAACCACTGTACTGTTACAAGTCTTTAGCAGATTATTTGTTGAGAGTTGCATGGTATTGTCAAAGACTATAGAATACACAAGACGTGTCACTCGTATAGTTTTGAAATGGGAACAGTGTAACGTCAATATGGTGAATGAAGCTCCGCCTTGTAGTACAGGAGCCAATCATCGATCCCTATAAACTGACGATTCTCTGGGGGAGGAGCTCAGTGTGTTTTTACAAGTTTCTGCAGATTTTGTGTGATTCAAACATTTAGAAATGAAAAGTAAGCGGCAGTTGTTGTTTAATTTTATTGGTGATTCTGAATATGAACTTTAATCATAAGCTTAACAAGCAATTTTGATAATTTGATGTTTCCACATTCAAACAGAATGCACGAGAGGTGTTTTAAATACGGCCGCAAGGTGAACTGACTGGGCTTAAAGGTACTTTGGTATTGCTGGGTGCTATGTTTTTCAACTTGTAACTGAAAAACGTTGAGAACTTAGCGCCTCGCTACACTGTAGGCGCTCCAAAAATGCGGCGCTACCATTGCAACAACAGAAAAGAAACGCCAAGCTTGAGAAAAAAAAAAAACACTTCATTGGACACAGCTTCAGTGTTAAATATATTTTGTTAAATTCGCTTTGCTGTATTTGAAATTGATTTTGGGTTACAGGGACTAAGCTAAAGGAAAATTAATAAGTGAATGATTTGGGGTTAAATGTGCATCTAAATAAAAATGAACTCTAAAAAATGTTGTCATTAGTTCAATTTGACATGGAAAAAGAGGTTGTAATGTAATGTATTAAGATCCCCAACTATGCTTTTACTTAATAACATCTGAAAGACACACATGACTGAACGCATAATGACGTGACCAGCAGATGATAGATGTGACATTACTCTTACCTTGGTATCCAATCCTGGGATAAACACAGAGTGCACATGAAACATCCGGCTATAGAAGGTGATCTCTTTAGAGGAGTAGTCCCTCATGGGCCGCACAATCACCACATCCCCAAATCGAGGATCAGAGAAACCCTAAAAAAACAGCTTCAGTCTTCATGCCCATATAAGAAATGGGAGTTTGACAGTTCAGGACACACTTTTCTCACCGTGTCTGAAGCCAGCGCTGCTCCACGGCCCAGAGCGATGTTACTGAGCAGCTTGACAGCCAGTCGTGAACAGCTTTCTCCCATCATCACCTTTGAGTAGCTGTTCTCACGGGCAACATGCAGAATCAGGTGCTGCCTGTACCAATAAACATGCCATGGTACAGAGATGTTATACTGTGGTTCAACGGTGGAATTCTATAGTCAGTATTTATTAATATTGTTACCTAAATCTAAGTATTAAAGGAGCCGTAGAATGAAAATCTGTGAGCCTCAAACACCATTGTTTCCTTGCTCTAATGCAAATCCTGCGAGTGTAAAAACCCGGTGAAAAACAGGCCAATCTGAACAAAACACAGACTGTTATGATGAATACAGCAGCCATTAATATATGCATTCTCCAGGCGGCGTTTGATTGGCCACGTTCCCTAATGAGATTACAAAAATATGTTTTAAAACTTTATTTTTAAGTTTATTTAGGCATATATTAGATTTATGCATGTGGGACTCTTATTTTGAAAATGATACCGGCATTATAGAGCTCTCAGGCAATGCAACCAGGCATGGAGGATCTCATCTTATCGTCAAAATTCATAAAAGACAGATTATACATTTATTCAGCTTAGAAGAGGCTTAAGGTCTGTTTCATTGTACCTTTTGTTAGTTTAACGTGTATATAGTGAGATTTGCCACACGTGTTTGTGATGAGTTAACAAACATATGTAGACTGTTGAATATAAATGTTTAATGCCCGTTTATGCATCATGTCATATCACAATATTAATTCCTGCCAGTGTTTTCATATAAATTAAAACCACAAAATAAATCGCTGTCAGCCCCTTTTGTCAACTATAATTATAATTTGCCCTATATTTTATCCACGACACAATTCAGGAGCAAATTAGGTTACTACTGTGTCATAGAAATAGCTCAGTTATGATTATTCTTTCAGCACTGCTGGACTTTCAGCAGTGAAATTTAAACCACACTGAACTGAACTAAACTGAACTTAAACTCTGAAAACTGGACTGGCGCATTTTCAACTTACTGGAACTTCTATGTAAAGCTGCTTTGACACAATCTACACTGTAAAAGCGCTATATAAATAAACATGAATTGAATATCTTGCTTGTGTGTATTTGAGATTACATCAGCTTTGTGTGCGAGTGTCAGGCTCTGGCACGAGCTGCTGGAATGTCAAAGCACAGATCTTTATTATTCACGACCCTTCAAAACATAGTCAAAAGACCAACCATTTCATCTTAAGGACAATTCCTAGGGTTGGCCACATATTGTTTATTTAGACATCAGAGAACAATTGAATTTATTGTATCAAAGCATTCTATGGCACCTTTACATAAAATAGTAAACTATACCATTTCATTTTCACTGCATAAAATAAAATAAGCATTAACTGAAAAAAGAAAAGAAAACATACAAATAAATTAAAATTTACAGTACTGTACAGTAAAGAAACCATATAACTGAAGAGACAGGGCTTCCCAATGTGGAGCTATTTTTTGTAGCCCAAAATTAGTTTTATAATAAAAAGTCTACCAAAATGTTAACTGAATAAAAAGGGTTCCTCACAAAAGTGTCCCCAGCATAAGCTAAAACCTGTTTCAGAGATAAACCAACTTAATAAAAAAAAGATTAAAAATGAATTATTTACCAACATCCTGAATTACCAAGTTATTCATTAAATCATACATAAAGTTTTTACATGCTAAACATTTTTTAATCAAAATATAACAATTCTACATGCTAATCAAATATAAACATTGAAATATTTTTCACTTTTTTTTTTCATTAACTTACATCACAGAAGCATGAACATTTTAATATGTTTAAAGTATGTTAAAGGGACAGTTCACCCAATAATGAAAACCCATCATTTACTCTCCCTCCACTTGTTTCAAACTTCTGCTTTCTTCTGTTGAACACAAAAGAAGACATTTGAAAGAATGCTGGAAACCGGAAGCCAATGACTTCCATAGTACTTCCTCCCCCTCCCCCCCTGCTATTGATGTCAATGACTACCACTTTCCAACATTTTTCAAAATATCTTCTTTTGTGTTCAACAGAAAAAAAACACAAAGACTAGGAACTAATTCATGACAATTAAACGGCAAGTAATTGTTTTTTTATTTAAATGTTTTGGTTGATATAAATGTTTTGGTTAATATCACATATTTTTGGTTAATGTTTTGGTTAATATCACTTTAGCCTCGATCAAGAATTCAAGCAAATATTTTATCTCAACATGACTCAGTTAACAAAAACATTCATCAAATACTGCCCTAAAATACAAAATGCCCCAGAGGCACTTCTGTAAACACTTAAGGATGTGAAAATATTCCTAAAAATAAAATGGTTCAAATCTGGATTTTGAACCCCTTTAAACCGTCACTATTTTTGTCATCAAAGTTTAAACCGCAGTCATCAGAGAGACACAGAAAACTAACCGACATGACTCACAAAACTGAATAGTACACATTGTCCAAAATTATTTTTCACACTTCACAGAGTATAAGCCAGTCCCATACTAAAAGTACACACTACAGCCTTCACAGACTGTTCATTTTAGTCAATAAGCTGCTTCAGAGGATGCATTGAGTGATATCCAGCGTGAAGGCACACGTCTTTTATCACTCCATCACTAAGCGCTGTATGCAGTGAAGCTTTCGCCTCTATGAGCAACAACTGACTCACACGGTTGTTCAATGATGATTCAGTCTAATGGCACACAACAGTGATCAGGAAGGGTGAAGGGCTTCATAATGTGGTGAAAGACATCACAAACGGTGACTCAGCTTGTCGATGTCATTATATAAAAAATTATTTAAAATAATAATGTAGAAAGGGCTATAAATCATCTCGTGTATGGCACTTCAGATGCAGCAAGTTACTGTCTGTCAAGCTGCTTATAAAAGTTAAAGCAGATATTCTGAGAAGTTTTCTACATGCTTCAGAATATACCGTTGAAGTCAGAATTATGAGCCCCCCTGAAAATAGAAAGGCTTAACTAGGTTAATTAGGTGAGTTAGGGTAATTAGGCAAGTCATTGTATAACGATGACTTGTTCTGTAGTCAATCGAAAAAATATATATTGCTTAAGGGCACTAATAATATTGACCTTAAAATGTTTTTTTATTTTTTTTATTAAAACTGCTTTTATTTTAGCTGAAATAAAACAAAGACTTTCTCCAGAAGAAAAAAATATTATAGGAAATACTGTGAAAAATTCCTTGCTGTTAAACATCATTTAGGAAATATTTGAAAAAGAAAAAAAAAGAAAAAAAAAAAAACTCACAGGAGGGCTAATAATCGACTTCAACTGTATGTAACTCATCAAACATGCTTAAAAAGGTCTCTTTTAGTTCGTTTAGGATAACTTCAAATAAAACTAAGAGAGTTTGAAATGTACGACACAAAATAGACAAATTATATTATCAGACCTTTGAGTTTAAGTTAAATAAAAATACAAATGTATTTAAACTTTTTAAACGGTGTTGGACCAACGCAATTGTTTAAATAGTTTTTTTTTTTGTTTTGTTTAGTTTAGTTTTGTATAAACATACGTTATATTATAGGCTGGGCGGTAGGTGTGGGCCGGTATAAGTTTCTGACGTTATGATAACCTTTGATAAAAATATCACAGTATCGTGGTATTGTGATTACTGCTCTAAAATAAGTTCTTTTAAAATGTCTGGGTAAAAAAAAAAAAAAAAAACATTGAACACAATATATTTTATTTTAGGAAACATTTATAATATTTTGGAACAGTAAACTTGTCAGGCTAAATAATTTTTAAAAATCATTGACTTCTGCTATCTTCATTAGTTTCAAAAACACAGATTTCTTTACAACACATAAAACAACACAAAAAACATATACCTTAGGAACGGTAAAACTGAAAATTTTAATGGTTTTACAACCTTGACTTTTCCAAACCGCGGTAAACTTTGAAACCGGTTACCATCCCATGCTTACTGGGCGGTATGACGATATTTATTGTTACAGTAGAATAAATTGTCAACAGCAATAGATTTTTTATTCCGTCTATACTGCAACACCAAAAAGTGGGTGTGGCTAACTCATGTTCAGTGTGTGTGATTAGAAGAACTGTTTTGTATTACTGACTTGAAATGGTGAATGTGAGTAAAGAATAACTCCATAATATCCATCAGTAAATTAAACGGTCATGTGTGTAGCACTACAGCCTCTGCCAACTATCAGCCTACCTCAAGTCCTAATGCCCGCCCTGTAACATGACTGATTCACATGGAGCGCTGTATATCCTTAAACTATGAAAATAAAATACACAGATAATGTGAAGTTGTCATTAAATGCTTAGTCTTGTTTGATATATTGGTCAAATTGGATAAAAAAAAAATTTGAATTACTGACTGCAACACCACTCATCATACAGACATTATTTTTCTTTACAATACCACTCCAAAGCAGCCTCCTGCTGGGTTCTAGTTCCTGCCTGATAAGAAATTAGATTTGTTCAAGGGCTGCTGTGTTACACAGTGTTAATAAAAATGAATTAAAAAAAAAGTTAGTTCTATCATGGAACAAAACATCCATTGTGATTATAAAAACCAAAAATTTTATTTTAATTCATTGTGAGAAGCTAACACTTATGGGCCACAAAATCTTAAACCTGACTGTAAATTAACCCATAAATGAACAGTTCTCAAAAACACACAAACAGAAATTAAAAGATATCAGCATCAGCTCAGCCAAAACAAGTTTGAAAATATCAGCAAAAATCCAATATTGTGCACCCCTACTAAGAGACAAAGGAGAAAAAACATCATTTTCCTTTCTGAAGTATTCAAGTTTAATAATTATAATCCTTTTTATTGATTTTCTGGAATAACTACTTGTCTAAATAACTGAATTGTGAAATATATCATTAGAGTGAAATAAATGTACCCATATAAAATACTAATTTACACATTTGATGTACTAATATTTGCATTAAAAACTTTATTTATTTATTAAGGTTGTTCAGGAAGACAATTTTGTGAAACAGGTGCTTAAATGGGTCAGATTTTATTATGACAACTGGCTCCCTCATTGGTAAGGCAAACACACAAAAACACACACAAAAGATAAGCAAAGGAGTTGGTTGAAAAACTCACCTCAGGGTCTGTAACAACTCCTGTTTGGCTGTCAGTGTCTTGAGTGATGAGAACAGTCTCTGTAACGCCAGCTTGTGTTCAGGTGAATATGCAGAATCCTCTACATTGAGCTGAGCCACAGCACCGATGGCCTCCTCTTCTCTAAACTTCTGCTTCTCTTTCAGATACTCGTCCACAGCTTGTTTATAGCAGGGATTGGACGGGTCTGGGTCAGATGTGCCAGGTACCAGGACAGAGGTGAGCAAACTGAAAACCTAAGGCACATTGAAGATTAAAGTATTACAGCAGTTTATCTGTATCAACAGAGTATTTCTGCAGTTGAAAACAAAACATGGTGAAAGCGGAGTACAACAGTTTCATGTACACTGCAAAAATTGCTTTTCTTACTTAGAGATTTTTGTCTGGTTTCTAGGGTAACACTTTAGAATAATGGTCCATAAGTTAATGTATTTACTAACATTAAGTATCAATAATCTTGTAAAGCATTTATTAATCATAGTTCAACATTAACTAATGCATTATTAAAATCCAAAGTTGTGCTTGTGAATGATAATAATAATAATGAATGCACCATGAGTTAATATGAAATAGGGCTGCATCAATAACCTGGAGGAAACCCACGCCAACATGGGGAGAACATGCAAAATCCACACAGAAACGCCAACTGACCCAGCCGGGGCTCGAACCAGCGACCTTCTTGCTGTGAGGTAACAGTTCTAACCACTGAGCCACCGTGTCGCCCTCTACCAGTAACAAAGATAAATAAATACCACAATAAATGTATTACTAATAGTGTGCTCATGTTAGTAAATACATTAGCTAATGTACTAATGGACCATTATTTTAAAGTGTTACCGCTTCTAGTCCAAACATATAATAATTCTTAAATCAAGAAGTATTTTCTAGATAAGTAAAAAATAATGTTTTGTTTTCAGAAAAAAAAAAAAAAAGTCTAAATTAAGTGAGTTAAATAATTAAAATAAGCATAATAATCTGCCAAGTAAATTAAACAAATTTCAATCCGAAAAAAAGAAATTATTGTACTTACACCCTTGGTAGATTATTTTGTTTGTTATAATGGAAAAAATCACTTAATTTTAATTTATTATTTCTGAAAATAAAAAATATATATATTTTTACTTGTCTAGAAAATGTTAAAACATTCTTAATTCAAAATTCTTAGGTATTTGGACTAGAAACAAGACAAAAATGGCATTTTCTGCTGTGCAATTCAAGTCTCTACTGTTAATTTAATTTTAATTAGTACACAGAGGAACGACTGTTAATGTGTTGGGTGTCAGGCTGTTTACCTTCTCTAAAGGAACTATAAAGTAGGGGAAGCCAGTCTGTGTGAAGATGTTTTTCAGCTGAGATATCGAAGTCTGCCGCTCGTCTTCACTTCGCCCACAAGCTCCGCCATCTAACAAATAACATCATCAAATCCTTTTTAAAATATCGCCAACCATTCAATGCCAACAATAAGCTCAAAATACAGAAACAATGTCCTATTTGTCGAAGTAAAAGAGATTTACCATCAATGTATATGATTCCAGGCATAAATCTTAGCTTTTTGGGAGCATCTCGACTCAGACCCTGAAAAACAAAAGCATAAAGTCCCATTTACTTACAGAACTTTATGCAACACATTGTGTCAAAACAGCAGCACATGAATAAAAGAAAACAATAATGAAACAGATTACAATTCAGCTGTAAATGCCTGTTTACATCTATAATAACTGCAAAGATATACAGCTATACTGTCAATATGAATGCATACACTGTAAAAAGCGATAAGTTGACTTTGGTTAAAAGAAAGTTAGAAAACCCATTGCTTTTAAAGAGTTTTAGTTGACTTAATTTTAAGGCAACATATTTACTTAAAAGTATTGAACTATATTGCTTTATAATAAATATTAAGCTAGATCAAGTTAAAAGTTACAATGGGTTTACTCACTTTTTAAGCAACTAATCGCTTTTGTTTTTACAGTGTAATAAAGATTACACTATAACATTATTACACTGTAAAAACAAAAGTGACAACAACAATAAAAAAAAAAA